>JAEMOT010001380.1:409-54288 GCA_019297695.1 Apostasia ramifera | reverse complement strand
GGCGGCGCGGGGCGGCGCGGGGCGGCGCGGTGAAGGCGCGACTGCCGGATCTGGTGGAGAGAGGGAGGGTAAGGGTATAATGGTAATTTTTATATTTTTTAATAATAAAAAAATAAAAAAGAGACCCAGATGATATTTTTGAAAACCTACGGACCCCGATGATATAATTTTAAAAACGTGGACCTGTGTGATAATAACCCTTAAACTCAGGGATCTGGGTGAAATTTGCCCATTTTTTTTGTAATACTTGTTTCAAATATTTTAGTATACAAGATTAGTTTATTAAAGAAAAGATGAAATAACGCATGTGTTAGCCACTGCATTTATTCACCTTTTTTTACTCCGTGGAAATTTGAGCACCTATTTATTGAATAGGTCCTTCCCACTCCTAAACTTTTTCATTCTTCAGTTTTTTTTCCCTATTTGCCTGTTTATCTATCTGAAGACAACAGAAGTAGAAGCAACACTACATCCTAAGAGCACTTTGTTGAAAGAAATGTGATTGATAGGATTAATTAGATTGCAAATAACAGTAGCATACTTTCCTATTTATAACATAAGAGGTGTGTACAATAAGAAAACTAATGAAATAGGAAATAAAATAAAACCTCCTTTATATAAATAGGAGGTTACAATAGGCAATATGATAGTATAGAATTTATTCTAAATATTCTGATAAAGTCTTGAAAAAATCTTGAAATTTTTAGAATCTTCTTTAATACTCCCACTCAAACTGAAGCATATATGTCTTTATAGATCCATCGTAACTCAAAGAGTTGAGAATTAAATGAGCATATTTCTTTATCATCATTAAAAGCAGTGAGTCGAAGAGACATCTAAGAGCAGTGATTGCGAGATCCAAGAGGAGAGTCGACGACATCTTGAGACGATGAGAACAGTTGAGAACAAGGCAACTGAGAAAAGGAGGAACCTGACAAAGACTATGCTGCGAGGTGTAAGTAATGATGCATGGGAGAGAAGCAACAATGAGGCGTCAAGTAAAATAGCTGCCATAAGAGGTGGACTGTGCATACGGTGACAATGAGGAGCTAGTAGTTGCATTGGAGGGAGAACAAGTAGCGATCGAGATCTGATCATTGTGTGAGAAGGGACTCAAGGGAAGATCAAGGTCAAGCTAATAAGTGATGCACTCATTGAAAAGGTGAGGTATGGAACCGACATAGCGAATATGTGCAAGAGTTTCGAGCCTTCCAAAGTCGATGGAGGAGGACAACGTTTTGCCAACACCTTCGCCAGCACTTTGGTTGGGTTTCACGAGCGAGGTGGGGACGTTCGCATGGCACGGGGAGACGACCACTACTAATGGTGGTGTGCTTTCTCTCAGATCTCATGCAAAGAAAAGAGGGGGAGACATCCGGCAACGAGGACAAAGAGGATGACGCCATATGGAAGCACAAAGGAAGTCAAAGAAGGCTTGTTAAACAAGCTTTATTGAACAAGGCATCAAGCTCGAAGGAGTTTTTAAGATGGTCATCTATCAAGATGAAGGAGTTGAAAATCTCAAATAGGGCTAGTCGAACAAACCTTTTGTTTGAAAAGACTTGAAAAGCTAGTGAACATAACTACCAAGGAAGGTTAAAATAGCCGTAAATATCTGAAAAGATATCCTAAAGCCAAGCATTAATTTTGGGACTCGATAAAACAAGGTTAGGTGTGTTGCACAAAGCCTAAGGATAACGATGGCATGTTGCTTCCCATCCCTGGATGCTGAGGAGAAACCCAACTCTTTATGAGAATGGCTGAAGAGAAAGCATGTGTAGACATGTATGAGCGTTTCTGCCTTAATGGAAAGTGTCCATCAGTAGTTCCTCAGTGATCCATTATTAACAATGACATGAATGTATCAGTGAAGACAAGTCTTCCTCCTATGCTCCAGATAAGTGTTCACCTAAAGCCTCTAATAGTAAGAAGGAATGCAGTAAGTTTTCTTTATTCACCTCTTTAGGCCATTAGGTCTAATGGAAGAAAGTAAAGTTAACCTATATTCAATTAGTTGCCTGACTTGTGGAAACCTTGGAGGGAGTGTTCCCATGTTAAACCATTCCATTGTAAATATTCATTCACTTCAAGTTTGTATAGGATCCTAAATCCTAATCAAACCATTTTAATTTATCTCAAAGGGTATTTGTTGAACAGACCATAGTCGAATAGTCTTAGTGGAGGCACTGGTCCTGTTATTTTCCATAACACTTATATTTTGCATTAACATTTATAATACATATTATATGAGTTGTGTTGATGCATTATGAATTGTTTAAAAAGTAGATGTTATTATAATAGTATCTTATACTCTCACAATTTTGATGGTGTTAGAGTTATAGCAAGTAAATTTACATTTTTACTTTTGAGTTTAATGTGAAAAAAGTTATTTTGTTGTTTGTGGCAATATAAATGTCTTATCCTAAAGATACTTGGTAGTACGTAAGATTAATTTTGAATTAAGATTACATATTATCACAACCTGTTCTAGCATACTGAATTTATAGAAAATTTCAGTAGCATCTGAACAGGATAGGAGCAGTAAGAACAAATAATAAAAGTATAAAACTTCAACAATTATATAACCGGTCACGAAAATGTAAATATACCAACTCCACAAACAAACTCACACAAAATCACTATATACAATATAGTTATAAAGCTAATTATCCACAAAAAATAAATGATTAAAATATATAATATAAACAAAAAAAATGTCTTTTTTGAGTTAAGCTGATTAAACTTGGATTGGTGAACTTATCACATCAAATAGCTGTTCAAGCTCAAGCTTAGGCCTAATATATGATAATGGTCCCTAAGCCATCTCAGAGAGCTTCTAAACTTTGGGTGCCCGGAGTTCTTCGTAGTTGCAGGTTTATCACTTTTGTTTTCGAGGATGGATATTAAGGCCATATCTCAAGATGATAGTCAAGCTGTCAAGTTCTCGGGTCCTCGAGTTTGAACATTGAAAGCTCGAGGGGCCTAGCTAGCAGTTACACTTTTAAGCCTTTGAAATAGCAACCAACTTTGAGGAGCTCAGCTGACATGTTCTGCCTTGAGATTTCAATATAGAATTGAGCTTGTTTATGTTGAGGCTTTGTGTCACAGGTTATAGTCGAGCCAGCATCAAAATGATGAATCTCAATCATAGTACCCTATTGAATCATTGACTCAAAATCAATGACTTAGAAATTGATGATGACTTGAGACATGATCTAGCGAACATTCTGTATCATTTGACTGTCAGCTTCTGCTTGTGTTGTCCACTTTTGCTTAGCAGCCAATTTATGCCAAGCATCTAGTTTCTGCTCAATGTTCAATTCATGCCTAGAATCAAGTTTCTACCTAATGTTTATTTTAGCATTCCTGACTTCTCAATCAATCTTATTATGACCAATCATCTCCATATGGCTAGTGGATAGGCTCTGAGTAGATAGACTGTTGAGATAATAACCTTAAAACATCCTCAGCTCAACTTTTTCCAACTATAAAAAAGTCAACTTTTTGCCTCTGAAAGAGGAAGGTTGCGTAGCATCAACTTAATATCATATTTTTTATCTCCTAACACAATATTTCAGTGGCAACTCCAAAACAAATCTTTCGCATCTTCATCTTGCAAGTAATTACATGGATCATTATCTATTTCATCCAGAATCAAGGGTAAATTTTATAAAACTATAGTAAGACCAGCGATGATATATGGTGCAGAATGCTGGCCTGCAAAGAGGAAACATACAAATAAAATAAATATTACAGAAATGAAAATGTTAAGGTGGATGTGTGGATATACACGAAAGGATAGAATAAGAAATGAGTATATCCTAAAGAAAGTTGGTGTTCAACCAATTGAGGATAAACTTAGAGAAAGTCGGCTTAGATGGTTTGGACATCTAAATCGTAGGCCGATTGAAGCTCCAGTTAGAAAAATTGAGTTATTGGATTTTGCCCATGTACAAAGAGGAAGATGGAGACCAAAGAAGACATGACAAGAAACTATAAGGAGTGATCTTAGTTACTTAGACTTAGATAAGAATTTGGTAACTGATAGGGCGCAATGGAAACAAAGGATTCATGTAGCCGACCCCACCTAGTGGGATTAAGGCTTGGTTGTTGTTGTTGTTATTATCTATTTCATGTTCTTGCTGCCATTTGTAATCCTTCACAGGGATTCACTATTTGCAGCTCCTCATAAGAAACCGCTCACAGCAGATCACATTTACTTTATTTCATGGATGTAGAAAGGTCGCTTTTATGACTTTTGCTGAATGTTGGGATCAAGTTCCTGCTTTTGGAGCACAAAGATAAGCAAAAACTTTTTTTGCACTTCTCTCTACGATTCATCAATGACAAGATTGTTAAATATGAAAGAGCTGGCTCATTACTTGGTCGACGACAAGTGGACAACATAAAATCCATCTTTGTTCCATGGATCAAACACTCAACTTCTGGCCAGTCATTAGTGAGATAATTAGCGAACAACCTTGTTGGAATCTGTCAGCGAATCTCGCTTAATGTGCTGATTTAATTTAAATTCATGAAAAATGCTACACAACCAAAAAAATTGGCTATAAATATCCAGGACAACTGGACAAATGCATAATTTTGTCAGTGAGTGAAAGAATGCATTCATTCATTGGATAATGCTTTTGCCCAAACTTCCTAAAACTTTTTTGAGATGTTTTTGTCTTATGCCTGGTGGATAATCGTCCTAAATACAACCTTGGTGGGGAAAACTTAGTTCTATGAACTTCTTTGATGACCACCTTCTTTGACTTGACATCCCTATATGAGGTTTCATCTTGAATGAATTTTGGTTTATAGTACTTTGAAATAAGCATTTGTTATCATGATATATCATCAAAACAAAAAAATTATTATTCAGGAGAGAATATTTAGCATTGTTGAAAATTATGCAAATATATGAAAGGCAAGTGTTGAGAGGTATATGATAATTTTCAATTATACTAAAATATAGAAAATGACCTACTATTTATAGTATCGGAGATAAATAAAAAGTTAAATTTCATCTGACCTACTTAAGATTGACAAGGTATTGTAAATTAATCCCAACTTTTAAAAAACCTCAATTTAGGACTTTAAGGTAATATATTATGCTGCAATGAGGTTTGTGAGGTTGATTTTCGCTATTTTGCGTGATCCTTTTAGAAGAAAACTGTCTAATTTGATGTAAAATTTTTGAAAATTAGTTTTTTCTAAAATAACCCTCTTTCTCTCTCCTCCCTTCTCCCCTCTCTCTTCCCCTCCTCCAGCAGTGAAATCACCCTCATCAGCGATTCTGGTCGCCGGCAATCAAAGCTCTTCCTCTTCTTCTTCCTTGTCCTTCTCCTTCTTCTTCTTCTTCTTCTGTAGGGTGGAAGAGTGGGAGACGTGGACAAAGAAGAATAAGAAGAATAAGGAGGAGGAGGAGGACGAAGAGGAGGAGAAAAAAGAAGAGGCGAAGGAGCTTTGATTGCCAATGACCGAAGTCACCAATGAGAAAATCACTGATGAGGGTGGTGTCGTTGCCAGGGGAGGGCAGAGAAAGCGGAGAAAGTGGAGAGAGGGAGATAGAGAGGGGAGAAAAAGGAGAGATAAGTTTGTAAAATATAGAAAATATTAAGGACTGGATAGTCATTTTTATAAATATAAATAGTACTATCCACTTTGGGACCTAACAATAGCATAAAATTTACCTCAGGGCCTAAATTCAGAGTTTCTAAAAGTTAAGACCAATTTGCAATGCCTTGCCGATCTCAGGGGTCTAGATGCAATTTACCCTAAATAAAATGAAATAAAAGAAATCTAATAAATAGAAAAACATCCTTTTTGTAAGTTTAGGAGGTTACAAAATAGAAGACCAAGTTAATAGATGATAAAACTAGATAATTTAATAGATAAGAACTAAATAATCATAAAATATTCTCTAATACTCCCCTCAAGCCAGATTATATATGTCTTTATAAATCCAGTTTATCACAAAAAATTAAGGGGGCGTTTGGTTCAATGTTATCTTGACGTTATGTTATGTTATTTAGAGAAAGCAATTGTTTGGTTTAATGATATTTATAAATAATTTTATATAAGATTATAAAATTATTAGTCAAAAGATGACATCTAGATGTCATTACATTTAGATTACATAACATAACACCAAGATAACAACGAACCAAACGCCCCCCAAGAGTTAAATGTACATATTTCTTTATCATTATTAAAAGGGCGGCGTGCTGAGAGATAGTCAAGAGCATTATCTGCGCGAACTTAAAGAAGAGCCAACGAGATCTTGAAATAGCGAGAGTAGCTGAGAATGAGGCAACTAAGAAGAGGAAGAGCCCTACAAAGCCTATGTTGCAAGACACAAGTGATAATGTATGAGAGAGAGAAACAACAATGATGAGTTAGAGTAGTTGCCATGAGATGTGGACTCTGCACAAGGTGACGATGAGGAGTTGAGTAGTGGCAAGAGAAATAGTTTCGAGAGGAGAAACCCAAAGAGAGCACACATAACGATCAATTCTATCAACATCGCTACGAGAAATATATACAAAAAAATGAAAGTCCACGATCAACCACCAAGAGGAAGATTAGCACCCTAGAAAGAGCGGGTCATCTTCGCGATCTTGAACGAGCACCATGATCACAAGGAGAAAGGATCATGCTGGGTCGGTTGCTTGAGGTAAGATAGAGCGTCGTGATTTTAAATAGACAAAGATGTGAACTGAGAGAGAGCCCTAGATTATAGAAATGGATTAGGTTGCAGAGATAACTATGATACTAAGAGAGCCGCAAATTCCAAAGATATCACGAAAAGAGCCAAACAGCCTGATAGACGATTTTGAATTTGGAGTAACTTGTTTCAATTATTTATTTTTACTTTCTTTATCATTTTTTTCAAGGGCTACCAATCAACTGTTAGCTAGAGCTGGCACTAGCCTTAGAGGTTAAGTGGTTGGATTGATCTGAGCAACGAATGAAGCTCAACGAACATGGGTAGAGCTTGGCAAGGACGTGGAGCCAGTGAAAAGAGCTACTGATGAGGAGATGAGATCTGAGAGGAAGCCAGATAAGAGGGAATGAAGATTGGCAGGATTGACGTTGAGGCCGAGGTGATCTAGAGCATGGCAGAACTTGTTAGTCGTGATGGCACTATTGTCGTTGTTGTCGAAGAGGTCGAAGAGGTCGAAGACACCACAAAGATATATGTTTACCTAGATGAAATGACTATTCCATTCTACTCTTATTCTTTACGGAATGTCTATTTTTATATTTACTTTGATGGAATAGCTATTTCATATGAATCCCTATTTTATATTTCATGAAATAATCATTTCTTCCCCCACCCAAGAAATAGCAATTCTTTAATTATTTCTTTTAGGCTAAAAATATTATTCTAAAATTACTCTTATTCACACATATATATAACAAACGTATATATACGTATGCATATTCATGTATGCATTATTATATGCATACTACATATATCTATATACTTATATAAGTTATATTCATCTAATTATTTATGTAAAATCAAATTTAATAATAATAAATAACATAAAATTTTATTAAATTATATTTATTAGTATTTTAGTACTTTTCTTTTCTATTTACTTTTTATTTCATATTTTACTCAATTCAAGTAAACAAATAAATTATTATTTTATTCTCTTTAGAATGATAATTTCATTCCAACCTTATGTCATTCTATTGAAGTAAATGTACCATTAGTTTAAGAATGGAATTTATAATTGGTCAACTTAGCTCACTAATTGGAGATGATCTGAATCAGGTGAGGATTAGTTGTCAAATTTACCTGTTTCCATATTTGCTGTACTTTTTAAGTTGGAGTTCACTGCAGTTTCTCCCTTCTGGCTTGTAATAATTTTTTTGAGATTAAAAACTATGATCTTATTTCATTATCTCTGTTGCTCAACTATGAATACATTAAAACAAATTTATAATTCACAATTTATTGATTGTTTATTAGTACTGTTCTTATTTGTGTCCTCCTCGTTTGATCTTATGTACATATAAGTATTTATAGATTTCAAATTAAGTAGATTGACCTGCTAGTTTAAGGAAAAGTATAAATGAATTGTTTTTTTATTTTGAATGTTATTTTTATAATAAAAAATAAATGAAAACATTTACCTTTACAACAAGGATGAATGTGTAGCAACATTGAATAATTGTCACTATTAAAAAAATTATGAAAATAATTTTCTTACTGTAGAAATGGCTTTTATTATAAAAAAATAATCTATTTACATTTTTATTAAATTGATAGTTTATAAAAAAAAATGAGAGGAACCTTTTTATACATAAGAAAAAATAGGGACCTAAATGCTATTTACCTATTAAATATTTTTATTTCAGGCAATAAAGAAATAAAAGTTACTGATGGATCAACAGAGCAGATGAGAAGGAATAGCTGTTGAATGTCAAACAATGTTCTCTGTAGGCAGTTATGATGATATGGAGTCTAAAGGACCAATAGTGAGTTTCGAGCAGGAGCTCCGAGATGTACGGCAACACATAGCTAACCCTAGAGTTGGAATCATCGGCATCTGCGGAATGGCCGGAATTGGAAAGACGACACTTTTAAGGAAAATATACCAAGAATTCGACAACGAAGATAGCGGATTCGACATAATTATTCTTGCTAATTCCTATGGAATCACATTCTTTCAATTTGACAAGTGTCGATCTACTGAACTTATCAAGCAAGACCACATTGCTTTTTCAAGCATGGTGTCTCGAAGAGAGATGTCACCGAGGCTTCACAATCTCTTGTCAGGAAAGAGGTATTTGATTATGTTGGATAATGTCAGCAAATCGTTAAACATTGAGGAACTTGGCATCCCTCATCCAACCAGCAACCTAGGAAGTAAACTTCTGCTCTCATCAAGATTGCACAAGATCTGCAGAGCCATGAATGCTGACAGGATAGTTCATGTGGCCCTTTTAAGACAAGAAGAGGCCTGGGAGCTATTCCAGATGCAGGTCGGGAATGAGGTCATTTCACAACCGGAGATCACACCTATTGCTAGAGACATTGCTAAAGCATGTGGTGGCCTTCCATCTTTAGTTACCACTTTGGCTGCTAAATCTGCAGACCTAAGATCGGAGATTGAATGGAGAAATAGGCTGGAGTTAGTTCTCCACACTGCACTTGACACAATGCCAGCTCAAGGCAATGATTTTGCCACCTTAGAATCGAGCTTTCAAGCCCTCAAAACAGATCAACTCAGAGCCTGCTTCTTGTATTGCTATGCCTTGCTAGATGCTTCTTCTGTGCTAATGGATGATGTTATTCAGTATTGGGCAGAACAAAGAATTTTTGGCGACAGCTATGATAGTGTTGATGGGTTGACGAATGAAATCATACAAGGAGGACAGAACCTGATGCAACAACTGGAGGAAGCGGGCTTGTTGCTGAGGCAATCACCCTTGGCATCAACTGCATCTAAAGTAACTATGCTCGAGCATGCTAAGCAATTCGCACTCTATAAAATAAAGCAGCAGTTTTTGGAAAACAATGGTTACAGGCAAACTAATGTAGGTGCAACCATGTCCCCGTCATTTGAGATCAGCTTCCAAGCTCTGAATGATGACAAGTCTAGGGATTGTTTCCTCTACTTTTCTCTCTTTCCCATACACATGAGTGATTCAATTGATACTGAACAACTGATTAGATACTGGATTGGGGAGGGATTCCTGAGCAAAACAATTAACTTCTATACACGACCAAATGAGTTGGATGAGATTTTCATGCAAATGATTGATGAAGGATTTGGATATATGTATGATAACGTTGGAAGAGAGGTGGCACTACTTTCCAATGATTTTCACAGATATACCATCGTCAAATCAAATAATAATGGTTTCCTTGCAGCGGCTGGTTGTGGGCTTTCAGGTGCAGCTACAACGGAGAAATGGGAAGGCATGGCAAGAGTATCCCTTATGCATAATCACATTAAGTCCTTGCTGCACATTCCCATCTCCATTACAGCTAGCTTGAGAACTTTGATTCTCAAAGGAAATATTCGCATGAAATATATTTCAAATAACATGTTCCTGTCAAAATCTTTATGTTTAGTAGATTTATCATACACGGGTATCATAGAAATCCCTTCAGCCATTGGTGGGATGGCTGCACTTGCGCATCTTGACTTGTCTTTCACAAAGATTAAATCACTGCCAGAGGAAGTACGCAATCTAGTTAATCTTAAATATCTTGGCTTGGAGGGCACCAGTCTCCTTGAAGATGTTCCAGATAAGGTCTTCTCTGAGCTCACCAACTTAATCGAGTTGAACATGTACGATAGCTTTGGCTACTGGGCTGTAAAAGAGAACCGGGTTTCCCAAAAGAGTGACAAAGCAAGCTTAGAAGAGCTAGAAGGCTTTAAAAAATTGAAGGCTCTTGGGATTACGATAAGCAATTCCATTGCTTATGAGCAATGTATAAACAGCAGAAGAATAATGAAAGCCATGAGGCGTCTCGTTGTTAAACATTGCTCGCATGTGCAAATTTCGTTGGAGTTTTCTAAAGTAAAGTATCTCACTATCTGTGATTGTTTCGATTTAGAAGAGCTGGTAATTAGCAGTGATGGCCAGTATAAGGAAAATTATAAGCATAGAGTTAGCTTACAAGTGTTGCGGCTTGTAGGTCTATATAAAGCACGTATAGTTTGGTCAGAAGTTGGCCTTGCCGGATGGTATGATTCTGTGCGTGATCTAACAATTGGTTTTTGCCACGAGCTTACCGACATATCTTGGGTCTCTTACATGAAGAATATTCAACACCTTAATATTTTCTCGTGCAAGAAGCTGGAGGAACTTATCAAGTATGCCAAGGAAGCTAACATCTTTTTCGACTCAGAGGTCACCTACTTCGATCAACTCAAAACTCTACGCCTTCGGAAGCTACCTCAGTTGACAAGTATTATATGCTTGGATGAACCGGAATTTCCTGCTCTCAGGTCTGTCAAAGTGTTGGAATGCCCCCAGCTGAGGAAGTTACCTCTTGAAAATCATGTCCAAAGGGCAATCACTCAGAGACAAAGCATAGACGTGACAATCATGGGTAAGAGAGAATGGTGGGAGGACTTGGATTGGATGGATGCACAAGTCAAAGGAGTCTTAGATGTGCATTTCCAAGCAGAGTGATGGCATAAATTATGGTACTTCAATCTTCACCAGTTTTTTAGGTTTCTTTTGCCAAATTTTAGTTTATAAAAATGATGATGTGATTTCTATTTGAATGATGTTTCGCCTTCAAAAGAAACCTAGTGTAAGTCTTTACTTGTATGAATGCATCGTTTATTTGTATGAATGCATCGATTTGTCATAATTATCAGTATGTTCAGATATGTCTTATGTTTAGTTAAGATATAAATACATAGGTGCATAGGAATAAATGAACGTCACATTTTCGTGAACAAATTGTTTTAAAAGCAACATAAATACAATTGAATTTTGCTGATAAATGTGGACCTAATAAATTTGTTCAAAGTCCAATTTTTCACTATATTATAACTTGTAAACTAGATTTTACTAGTTGAACTTGTTTTAAATCATCAAGCTAAAGTCAAAACCCTACCTAAGTTTCTAACGTCACCTTCACACTTCACTAAATATTCTATTCTTTTCTAAGTTTCTAACGTGCACTCCAAATATGAAGTCTCATCAGATATAGAAAATGAAGACAGAGATACGCAATAAAAAATTAAAAGTCAAGCTCTTATGAATCACGGGGTGAAAATTTACATAGACTAAACAAAAAGATATTTATATACACGAAATCGAGAGATATTATACGATTAAAATCGATCGATAAAAAACTGATTTGCAAGTAATAGAGAAAGAAACCAACTTTTAGGTTGACACTTACCGCCCAATTTACCCCTAGGGCTCCTCAACCCTAGGCCTACACTACCCAATCAACTCCCCTTTCGGCTTTCTCATATTGCAGGCAAAGAATCCTTTACAATCTCACCTTTGACTACACAGTAGAAATACCTTTGATCTCTTTTGGTATAAGGCAAGATCAATATTTCTCTATAATCTTTCCTCATAGAGAACGAGATCTATCCTCACAACAATCCTATAATGTTAGAATTAAGCTCTCTTGATTTTAGTAAAAATAAAAAGAAAATACAATTAAACTTTCTCATAAAGAGATTTGCACGATAAAGAGTCTAGGAATAAGTAAATTAAAGGATAATTTCATATGCAAAGTTTGCCAATTCAAGCTCCATGTGGAATCTGTTCAAAGTTTTCTTCAAGATTTCAAGGGTATGAGCATGCATCTATTTTATCTTATGAGATTAGTTAGATATTTATAGGTATTTTATTCCCATATAGCTATCAGGGAAGGAGTCAAATCGAATTGAGCTAAAATAGTTAAATTTTTGAACACGCAAGTAGGTCGGATTTTCGTTCAAGAAATGAACATTCGATAATTTTTACTACTGACACTCTCCCTCAATTGGACTTCCCTTCAAAGAACAGACATCTTGTAATTTATTCCTGGTTAGGTACTCTTTATGAAATCGGATTTTTGTTTGGACAGCGGATGGATGTAGGGTGGGTTGTGAAGGTTCTCCCAACAATGACCTAGGTTATGATTAAAAGCAAAGCACATGATCTAACCTAGGTTATGCTAGTAAAACTTCACAAAGAATTTAGAAATTGAACCCTAAGATATATAGATCTCAATATCCATTATTTCATAGGTAACTCAAGCAATTGAAAGTATTGACCAAGTAAAGGTCTAAAAACTTCTACAAGAACAAACTCCAAAACCATGAAAACCCCAAAGTAGAAACAAGCATCGGAGAAATAGGGCATAAAATGAAACACTATAACGCAAAACTCATATTCCATTAACAATTCAAAGCTAAAGAAAAACATGATTTAACAATGTTTATCAAGGAGATAACATAAACATAAGCGAGTTGAGGAGAACAAACGGTAAACAAGGGTAACTACAAGAGAAATGAGCTATAGAGGAATCTAGGATAGTATGGTAGAGGATAAACTGAACATACCATGGAATCGAAACCCATCTCGGATCGATGGCTATCTCTCGTGGATCGTGCGTCGAAGGAGAGAGGCGCGGCAGCAGCTGGTTCAAACCTTCTTGGGCTGGCGGGATCCCGGGCAACAGTAGGCCGGCAACATCGTCGGCGGTGACGTCGGCGGGTACCACATGTTCGAGGGCCCACTGCTCCTTGTGATTCGCTTCCCAATCACAAAAATTTCTTCATCGGGAGGGGCTTGGGCCAATTTGGGCCCAAGTAATTTATTGACAAAGCCCAAAAGGAATTGTGGCCCATTTACAAAATTCACCTCTCAAGCCCAATAACTGAATAAAAAATTATCCAAGCAATGTAGCATAATAAAAAAATAGAATAAAAATAAAATAAATGTGTAGGACAGTGATGTAAGCCATTCCCAAGTCAATAATATTGTCATCAGAGTCGAAATCGGTGCTGAGAATGCTCCGTATCAGGACTTAAACATTCTATTTTTGTTCACTTTTTACCAGGAACGTATTTCTATTTTATGATTGAAATTCCGTTCGTCAAGATATTCAAGTTTAAAAACCTAATTATATGCATGCTACAACTAATATTCAGTAATGAATTTAATGTCCAATTAGATTTTCTTGTTAATTTTAATTATTTTGACTTGATAATTATTAAGCTTATATGACATGATATTATATAATTTAAAATATTCATTGTATCTATATTGAGTTTAAACATTCAATTTCTCTTAATATATTCTAAATACATACATATATATATATATAATTCAAATATCAAATTAGAGATCTTAATTTATTTTCGTAATAGATATTTATATCAAAATAGTTTAAATCATTACAATATTATATTTAATGACACGAGTTAAATTACTTGAGTACTGTATAGGAGTACATTCTCAAGTTGGAGCCATACATATCACTCTATGGTCCGATTTACACGAAAATTAAAATGATATTAGTTTTAAAAATAATAACAGCAACAATAATAATAATTTTAATCATTCTACATAAATTTTAATATAAAAATATTATTTTATTTCATATATTTAATAATTTTTTAATAAAAATATCAACTTTATTTTGCATTTTAGACTAAAATACTAAAATCAAGTTTTTTAGTTAAGATAAAATAAATTTGATATCTTTATAAAATTATTGAATATGTGAAATAAAATAATATTTTTTTATTAAAATTTATGTAGAATGATTAAAATATATTATTATTATTATTATTGTTGTTGTTGTTATTATTGTTATTTTTTAAGTTAGTAATATTTTAGTTCTGATTTGAATTTTGATACTGTAAGATCACTAAATAAAACTAATTAATTATTGGCAGCTCATACATGATTATCTCTAAATACAGATGCATAATATAAAAATTGCAGGCGATTCAGCGAATGATCTCAAATAGGTTTAACATCATATAAATAATATAAGAGTAAATTTTTTTCATCTTGAAAGCCCTTATCCTTTAAAATAAAGTCATAAAATTTTCAACTATATCCTTCTGGATTTACATTTTATAATATATCTTCTTTGACCTTTTTTAATATTTTTGTTTGCTATCAAATTTGTGATCTATCATTAGAATTAACTACTTTTTCATCCCTTGAGTCATCATATAGGACATCATCTTAAGCTCCAGATCAAGTATGTCTTTAACAATTAAATATACCGACGTCACTGTCATTCTCTTTTGATGAATCATCTTCAATGCATAATATTTTTTCAATTCTACATTCTCATCCAAACACTCAGCCTCATTATCTCTTATTACTTCTTCGTTGAGTTTTCTTTTAAAAATTATGATTCATCAGACTTATAAAATGAATTTATATTTAATCCTCCAACATTAGCATAAAAGTTATTACCACCATCATCTCACTATTGTGTTGATCTCTCACTATTTCTTTTTCCTTACCATCAATTTCTCTAACTCGTGGTCTCAAATTGTTAGAAGCAACACAAGTTATATTCACATCTTCATAACGTCTAGTTGTATCATTAGTTCTTAGTTAACTAGTAATTTAGGTTTTTTAATATAGTTATCACTAATAACTTCATTACATTATGCATATATGACAATATTAGATATTCCCATAAGAACTTAATCATTAAACAATTGCATAAGATCTCGATCGATTATAACGAGTGTTATGCCATATTTTCTATAGATGTTAACGCCACATCAGTAACTACCTAAATCTTTTCAATGAGGGACGTGAACACTTTAAGATATTTTCTTGTAAATTCACTATAATATAGCTATGAACATCAACATCACCTTCTGTCTAACTTTACCCTTATAATACATGTTGAAAGGTAAGGTCTAAGGGCTTCCCAAGAGGAAGTTGAATTGAGAATAATAGAAATTTCTACAAAATTAAGATTTATTAAATAAGAACAAATATAATGACAGTAAAAGAATAATTGACTGATATTGAGAAACAACCAGAGGTGCCATCAGACCAATGCAGAAAATTGAACAGTAGTTTACTTAAAAATCTATTATATAGATTTCAGTAATTAGCCACTGAAGATACAGGACAAATTCTATAAATCAGACAACCTGCAATATCAGATATCAATAGTCTCTTTGATAGATTTTAGCAAATAGTCATATAATGAGTAAGCCGATATAGACAATTGGATAGACCAATAGAATACATAAAACAGTTTTGCATTAATTAAGTAAAAATTAATTTTGACTTTAGTTTAGTTACTAAACAAAAATAATTTTTTGAAACATACTTTTGAGTCGACATTGGTAAATTATTCAATTTAATAGTTATTTAACAGTGAGATTAAATAGCCATTAATGAGTAAGCTGATATAGACAATTGGATAGACAATTGGATAGACCAATAGAATACATAGAACAGTTTTGCATTAATTAAGTAAAAATTAATTTTGACTTTAGTTTAGTTACTAAACAAAAATAATTTTTTGAAACATACTTTTGAGTCGACATTGGTAAATTATTCAATTTAATAGTTATTTAACAGTGAGATTAAGAATATATATATATGAGTCTGATTCATTCATATCATATTATTTTAACTAAATTCTAGCCATTATAAATTCTAGCCATTATACGAGCATTCGATAAGTTTCAATATTTCTAAATAAAATATTTATTTTTAGACATCGATTCACTATATATCATGATATTTCAACTTAGTTGGTGCAATTATACAAGTTATATTATTTAAATTTGTGTATTTAAACTGAATATAAATGAATACACATATCTAAAGATAGATTTGATGCATGTCAACATATTATAATATAATATCAGTAATTATATAACTATTTCAGAGTATATTAGTGTATTTCAACTTAACAGATACTTTTAGAGTTTAATTTATCACATCACAATGTATTTAAACCGAAGAGTAGCAGTTATACGACTATTCATTATTATATCTATGAAATTAAACTAAATACATGCTTTTAGAGATCGTTTTCATTGAATATCATGTTATTTGAGTTAAATACTTGCAATTAAATGACAATTTGATATTTTTTCATTGTACTGTAACAAAATACTGGCATTTAAATATCGTTCTACTACATATTAACACATTATAAACTATTGCTTATAATTACATAACTAGTGTTTATTATATCAATATAGTTTAGCTAAATACACGTATTTAGTAATCAATTCAATTATATATGTCGAGGTATTTTAACTTAATACCTATATTTATACCAATAATTAATAGTATATTGATATATTTAAAATTAATAAATATTTTTAGTGACTAATGTATTTCATATCATTGTATTTGAACAGAACAGAAGCAATTACACAACTATTTATTACTACATTGAAGAATTTAAGTTCAATACAAGCACATAGAGACTGATTCATTACAAATTATGTTATTTTATCTAAATACCAACAATTATATAATTTTTTGATGATTTATAAACATATTAGGATGGATACCAACATTTAAATAATAATTTGTTGACAAAACGTGGTATTTTAGTGTAGTATTCGCAATTACAAAACTTACTATTTTTATATCGATGTATTTTATTCTAATAAACAAACTTAGAGATCTATTTAAAGTATATCATGTTATTTTCACTAGATACTCGCAATTTTACAACTAGTTAAAAGTATATTGATCTATTTCAACTTATTAGACACTTTTAGAGACTAATTTGCTTCAAATCAATATATTTGAATTGAATAGTGATAATTATATAATTATTCATTACTCTATTAGCTAATTAAATTTGAATATATATATATTTAGAGTCTGATTTATTATATTTCACATTATTTTAACTGAACTCTAGCTATTGTAAAGCATTAGATGAGTTTCAAAAATTTTAAATAAAATATTTGCTTTTAGATATCGATTCACTACATTTCATGATATTTAAACTTAGTTGTATTAATTATACAACTTATATTATTTAAATCGGTGCATTTAAATTAAATACAAATGAATCTAAATCGATTCGATTTGTATTATGCTATTCTCAAAATTTTCGTTGCGGCATCAATAACTTTTCAATTATTTGAATAGAATACTAACATTAATGCATTGATCTATTACACATCAAGGTATTATGAGGTAATACTCGTAATTACACAACTTATATTTATTATATTAATTATTTAAATATAATACACATATTTAGAGATAGATTTGAAGCATATCAATATATTCTAATATAACATCAATAATTATACAATTATTAAAGAGTATATCAATACATTTTAACTTAATAGATACTTTTAGAGTTTAATTTATCACATAACAATGTATTTGAACCGAAAAGTAGCAGCTATACGACTATTTATTGCTATATCTACGAAATTAAACTAAATGTAAATTTTTAGAGACTGTTTCATTGCATATCATGTTATTTGAACTAAATTCTTGCTGTCAAGCAATAATTTGACATTTTTTTCATTATATTGTAATAAAATACTAGTATTTAGATATCATTTTACTACATATCATTGCATTAAAATCTATTACTCATAATTACACAATTAGTATTTATTATATCAATATATTTTAGCTAAATAAATATATTTAATAATTGATTCAATGCATGTCGACGTATTTTAATTTAATATCTACAACTATATTAATAATTAGTAGTATATCAATGTATTTAAAATTAATAAATACTTTTAGTGACTAATGTACCTCATATCATTGTATTTGAACAGAATCGAAGCACCTATACAACTATTCATTGTTACATTGGAGAATTTAAGCTCAATGCAAGCATATAGAGACTGATTCATTACAAATTATATTATTTTATCTAAATACCAAGAATTATATGATTTTTCGATAATTTACAAACGTGTTAAGATCGAATATCCACATCTAGATAATAATTTGTTGCAAAATATGGTATTTTAGCTTAGTACTTGTAATTACAAAACTTACTATCATAATATCGTTGTATTTTATTCTAATAAACAAGCTTTGAGATTTATTTGAAGTATATCATGTTATTTTAACTAAATACTCATAATTTTATAATTAGTTGAAAGTATATATTGATCTATTTCAATTTATTAGATACTTTAGAGACTAATTTGCTTTAAATCAATGTATATGAATTGAAAAGTGATAATTAAATAATTATTCATTACTTTACCAGCTAATTGAATCTAAATACATATATTTTTGGTTGGAGGATAAATTTGGGTAAGAAAAAAAAAATATTTTATTGTATAGAATTGATAGGAAAAAAATTTATTTTAATATTGAGAGGTGTGTAGGATGTGAAATAAAGTTGATTTTAAGATTGAAATTTATGTTGGATGTGAAATAAAGTTAATTTTTAAGGTTGAAATTTGTATTGGATGTGAAATAAAGTTATTAAAATTTATAATAAATTAAAAATATTATTATTATATTTTTTTGTCCACTTTGGGGCATTTGCCAAACAAGTGCTTAAAGTCTGATTTATTGGATGTCATATTATTTTAACTCAATCTTAGCTCCTTTACGACCATTCAATGAGTTTTAATATTTTTAAATAAAATATAAGCTTTTAGACATCGATTTACAACATATCATGGTACTTCAACTTAGTTGTCGAAGTTACATAACTTATATTTATTTAATCGATATATTTAAACTGAATACAAATATGTATAGAGACTGATTCGATTTATATAAGACTATTCTATTTTAATGCTAGCAGTTATATGATTATTTAATTATATATTGATGTGCTTTAAGTTAATAGATGGTTTTAGAGATGAATCTTTTGGTTATCAGCGCATTTGAACTAAACAAAGCAATTATCTAACTATTTATTGTTGTATCGTAGAATTAAGCAAAATACATGTGATTAGAGACTGATTTTATGCATATTCTTTTATTTTAACTGAATACTAGTAATTATACTGCTATTAAATAAATTTGCATTGTATTTAAGTAAAATATTATCATTAAGGGATTAATTTGTTACACATTAAGGTATCATAAGGTAGTACCCGTAATTACATAACTTATATTTATTATATTTTATTATTTAAATTGAATGCACATATTTAGAGAATGATTTGACGCATGTCAAGATATTCTAATATAAGTTTTGCAATAATACAACTAATTTAATATTTTTTATTATATTATAATAAAATACTAGTATTTAGATATTGTTTTATTACATTTAGTGATTGATACATATCGAGGTATTTTAATTTGCATATTGAGGTAGTATATTATTGCATTTGAACTTAATAAGTGCTTTTAGTGACCATTCTACTTCATATTATTGTATTTAAACTAAACAAATAATTATACAATTGTTCATTGTGAATGTCAATGTATTTGAATAGAATACTAGTATTAAGGCATCGATCTATTACACATTAAGGTATTATGAGATAATACTCATAATTATACAATTTATATTAAATTATTTAAATAGAATACACATATTTAGATATAAATTTATTACATGTCATTATATTTGAATAGAATACTGGCATTAAAGCATTGATATATTACACATCAAAGTATTATGAGGTAATACTCGTAATTATGTAACTTATATTTGTTATATTGAATTATTTAAATATAATACACATATTTAGAGATAGATTTGATGCATATCAATGTATTCTAATATAATATCAGCAATTATATAATTATTTGATAGTATATGAACATATTTCAACTTAATAGATACTTTTAGAGTTTAATTTATCACATAACAATGTATTTGAACTAAAAAGTGGCAGCTATATGATTATTCATTGCTATATCTATGAAATTAAACTAAATATAAATTTTTAGAGACCGTTCCATTGCATATCATATTATTTGAACTAAATTCTTACAATCAAGCAATAATTCGATATTTTTTCATTGTATTGTAATAAACTACTAGCATTTAGATATTGTTCTACTACATATTAAGACATTAGAATCTATTACTCATAATTATACAACTTACGTTTATTATATCATAATAGTTTTGCCAAATACACATATTTAGTAATTGATTTAATGCATATCGAGGTATTTTAATGTAATACCTATATCTACCTCAAAACTTGGTTAGTATATTATTGTATTTAACTTAATAAGGTGCTTTTAGTGACCGTTTTACTTCATATTATTATATTTGAACTAAGCAGGAATAATTATACAATTGTTCATTATTAATGTTAATGTATTTGAATAGAATAATAGCATTAAGGCATCGCTCTATTACACATTAAGGTATTTTCAGGTAATACTCGTAATTACACAACTTATTTTTTATATATTGAGTTATTTAAATAGAATACATATATTTAGAGATAAATTTGTTACATGTTAATATATTTGAATAAAATACTAGCATTAAGGCATCGATTTATTACACATCAAGATATTATAAGGTAATACTCATGATTACATAATTTAATATTGAGTTATTTAAATAGAATACACATATTTAAATATAGATTTGATGTATATTATTGTATTCTAATATAATATCAATAATTATACAATTATTTGAGAGTATATTAATATAATTCAACTTAATAGATATTTTTAGAGTCTAATTCAACACATAACAATGTATTTTAACCGAAGAGTAGCAGTTTTACAACTATTCTTTACTATATCCATGAAATTAAGCTAAATACATGCTTTTAGAGACTGTTTCACTACATATCATGTTATTCGAATAAAATTCTTTGAATCAAGCAACAATTTGAAGTTTTTTCATTATATTGTAACAGAATACTAACATTTAAATATCGTTCTACTATATATCAAGGCATTACAATCTATTACTCATAATTACATAACCTACATTTGTTATATAATAGTAGTTTTGCCAATGTACCTATGTATTATAATATAATATTCATAATTATATAACTATTTGAGAGTATATCAAAGTATTTTAAGTGAATAGATACTTTTATCAGAGACAAATTTATTACATATCAATGTATTTGAACCGAAGAATGAAAAGTATACAACTATTCTTTACTATTTCAAAGAATTTGAATAAAATACATACTTTTATAGATTATTTCATTGCATATCATGTTATTTGAACTAAATTCTAATATTCAAGTGACAATTCGATGTTTTTCTATTGTGTTGTAATAGAACACTAGCATTTAGATATCGTTCTATTATATTTCTAAGCATTACAACATATTATTCATAATTACATAACTTATATTTATTATATTATTGTAGTTTTGTCAAATACACATATTTAATGATTGATTTAAGGCATATTGAGATATTTTAATGTAATACCTACAGATATACCAATACTTGGTAGTATATTGATATATTTGAATTTAATAAGTACTTTAGTGATTGATCTATTTTATATCATTGTATTTGAACTGAATAGAAATAATTATACTACTGTTTATTACTATATCAAAGAAGTTAAGTTGAATGCAAGAAATTAGAGGCTGATTTATTGCAAATCAAGTTATTTTATGTAAATAATAGCAATTATACGACTTCTCGATGGAATACCAGCATCTAGATAACTATTATTGTAGGTCGAGATATTTTACTTTAGTACTCGCAATTACATAACTTATTATCTTTATATCAATATAATATATCCTAATATACAAGCTTAGTGATCTATTTGAAGTGTATCAAGTTATTTTAACTAAAAACTCATAATTACACTACTAGTTGATGGTATATCAATTTATTTTAATATATTAGATGCTTTTAGAAACTAATTTGTTATAAATTAATGTATTTGAATTAGGCAATGACAATTTTATAATTATTCATTGCTCTGCCAACTAATTTATTTTGAATACAAGCATTTAGAGTCTAATTCGTTATATATTACAATGTTTTAACTGAATCCTAGCTATTATACTATCATTAGATTAGTTTCAATATTTTCAAACAAAATACTAGATTTTGGACTTTGATTCACTATATATCATAGTATTTCAACATCGCTGTCACAATTGCACAACTTATACTAGTTAAATCGATATATTTAAATAGATATATTTAAATCGAATGCAAATATATAAAGATCGATTAGATTTATATAAGGCTATTTTATGTTAATATTAACAGTTATACAATTATTTGATAGTAGAGCAATGTATTTCAAGTTAATAGATGCATTTAGAGATAAATTTGTTACATATCAACGCATTTGAACTAAACAGTGAATTATATAACTACTCATTGCAGTGTCGATAACTTTAAGCTAAGTACTCATATTTAGAGATCGATTGAATACTAGTAATTATACAAGTATTCAATATTTTTTTAATGTATTTAAACAAAATATGGCATTAACGCTTGATCTATTACATATGTATTATAATGTAGTACTCGCAATTACACAATTTATATTTATTATCGAGTTATTTAAATAGAATACACATATTTAGAGACAGATTTGAAGTATATCTATGTATTATATCATAATATAAATAATTATACAATAATTTGAGAATATATCAAAGTATTTCAACTTAGTAGACACTTTTAGAGATAAATTTGTTATATATCAATGTATTTGAACTGAACAGTGATAATTATATAATTATTTATTACTATATCGATAAATATAAGTTAAATACATGCATTTAGAGACTATTTCATTGCACATCAAGTTACATTAATTAAATTCTAGCACTCAAGCGACAATTACAGGTTTTTTGAGAGTCTTTTCACGACAATTACAGGTTTTTTGAGAGTATTTGAAAAGAATAATAGTATTTAGAATTTGTTCTATTACATATAAAGGCATTACAACTTATTACTCGCACTTGCACAACTTATATTTATTGTATTAATGCATCTTGATTGAATATGCATATTCAGCGATCGTTTAATTTTTATCAAGGTATTTTAACTTAATACCTATATGTATACTTATATTTTATCATATATTGATCTATTTGAACTTAATTTAGTGGCTAATGAACTTCACATTATAATATTTGAACTTTACAGGAACAATAACACACTTATCCATTGCTACATCGAAAATTTAAGTTAAATGCAACTATATAGAGATCGATTTATTATAAATCAAGTTATTTTAGCTAAACACCAACAATTATATGACTTTCCGATTATTTATGAACTTATTTGAAGAGAGTAGCAATATTTTGGATTACAATTTATTGCAAATTGAGATGTTTTAGCTTAGAAATTGCAATTATATAACTTATAATCTTTATATCGATGTATTTTATCGTAATACACAAGCTTAGCGATCTATCTGATATCTATCAAGTTATTTCAGCTAAATAATTTCAATTGTATAACTAGTTGATGGTATATCATTATATTTCAACCTATTAGGCATATTTAGAGACTAATTAATGTATTTGAATTGAATAATAACAATTATACAAGTATCCATTACTCCTCCAGCGAACAATGGCATATATGTAGAGCCTGATTCATTACAAATCACAATATTTCAACTAATCCTAGCTATTATACAACCATTAGATGAATTTCAATATTTCTAAGTTAAATCGATATATTTAAATTGAATATAAATATACAAAAACCGATTCCATTGGTATTAAGTTTCATATCTTAATACAAGCAGTTATACGACTATTTGAATATATATCAATATATTTCAAGTTAGTGGGTCCTTGTAGAGGCCAATTTGCTACATATCCATGCATTTGAATTAGATACTGGCAATTATACAATTATTTATTATTATATTATTAAATTAAGCTAAATACAGATATTTAGAGTATGGTTTTATGCATGTCAAGTTAATTTAATTGAATATTTTTAGTTATACAGCTACTCAAGAATTTTTTATTATATTTAAATAGAATACTAGCATTGAGGCATCGATCTATTATACATCAAGGTATTATGAGGTAATACTCATAATTACATAGTATATATTTATTATATTGAGTTATTTTAATAGAATACACATATTTAGAGACAGATTTAATGCATATCAATATATTCTAACATAATATTATCAATTATATAATTATTTCAAAGTAATGTATTTCAACTTAATATATACTTTTAGAGACTAATTTATCATATAACAATGTATTTGAATCGAAGAGTGGCAGTTATACAATTATTCATTGCTATATCTATGAAATTAAACTAAATACATGCTTTTAGAGGCCATTTTCATTGTATATTATGTTATTTGAGCTAAATGCTTAAAATCAAGCGACAATTCGATATTTTTTTCGTTGTACTATAATAGTATACTAGCATTTATATATCATTCTATTACATAATAATGCATTACAATCTATTACTCATAATTACACAATTAATATTATTATATCAATGTATTTTATCTAAATAAATATATTTAGTAATCGATTCAATACAAGTCAAGGTATTTCAACTTAATACCTACATCTGTACCAACAATTAGTTGTATATTGATGTATTTAAAAATAATAAATGCTTTTAGTAATTAATGTACTCCATATCATTGTATTTGAACAGAACAGGAGCAATTATACAACTATTCATTGCTACATTAAAGAATTTAAGTTGAATGCAAGTATATAGAGACTGATTCATTATAAATTATATTATTTTATCTAAATACTAGCAATTATAAGATTTTTTGATAATTTATAAATGTATTAAGATGGAATACCTATATCTAGATAACATTTTATTGCAAAATATGGTATTTTAACTTAGTACTTGCAATTACAAAACTTTCTATCGTAATATCAATGTATTTTATCCTAATAAATAAGCGTTGAGATCTATTTGAAGTATATCATGTTATTTTAACTAAATACTCGTAATTTTACAATTAGTTGAACATATATTGATTTATTTCAATTTATTAGATACTTTTAAAGATTAATTTGCTTCAAATCAATGTATGTGAATTGTACAGTGATAATTATATAATTATTCATTACTCTACCAGCTAATTGAATCTGAATATATATATTTAGAGTCTGATTTGTTGCATATCATATTATTTTAACTGAATCCTAGCTCCTTTACTACCATTCAATGAGTTTTAATATTTTTAAATAAAATACAAGTTTTTGACATCGATTCACAACATATCATGGTATTCCAACTTAGTTGTCGAAGTTACATAACTTATATTTATTTAATCGATGTATTTAAACTAAATACAAATATGTATAGAGACTAATTCGATTTATATAAGACTATTCTATGGTAATGCTAGTAGTTATGTGATTATTTAATTGCATATCGATGTACTTCAAGTTAGTAGATGGTTTTAGAGATGAATCTTTTGGTTATCAGCGCATTTGAACTAAACACAGAATTAAGCAAAATACATGTGATTAGAGACTAATTTTATGCATGTGCTTTTTTTAACTGAATACTAGTAATTATACTGCTATTAAATGAATTTGCATTGTATTTAAGAAAAAAACTAGCATTAAAGGATCAGTCTATTACACATCAAGATATCATAAGGTAGTACCCGTAATTACATAACTTATATTTATTATATTTTATTATTTAAATTAAATACACATATTTAGAGAATGATTTGATGCATGTCAAGGTCTTCTAACATAATATCAGCAACTATACAATTCTTTTAGAGTATATCAAAGTATTTCAACTTAATAGATTGCTTTTGGAGATAAATTTGCTACAGATTAATGTATTTGAACTGAAGAGTGGTAATTGTAGAATTATTCGTTATTATTGCAATGAATTTAAGCTAAATACATACATTTAAAAACTGTTTCATTATATATCAAGTTATTTAAACTAAATTTAAGCAATCACACGATAAATCAATGGTTCTTCGTTGCGTTTGAATAGAATACTAGTATTTAGATATCGTTCTATTATATATCAGGGCATTATAACCTATTATTGTCAATTACATAACTTATATTTATTATATTACTGTAGTTCAACTGAATACACAGATTTAGTGATAGATTAAGTGCATATTGAGGTATTTTCAATTAATACCTGTTTATACATATATTTGATAACATATTAATATAGTTTAACTTAATAGATGCTTTTAGTGACTAATAAATTTCATACCATTATATATGAGTTGAATAGAAATAATTATATAACTATTTGTTGCTACATCAAAGAATTTAAGTTGAATGCAAGAACATAGAGATAGATCCATTGCAAATCAAGTTATTTTATCTAAATACGAGCAATTATATAACTTTTTAATGATTTTTGAATGTATTTGAGTAAAATACTAATATTTAAATAACAATTTATTACAAATCGAATAATTTTAGTTTAGGGTTCGGAATTACATGACTACTAAGATTTTTAATGATATATTTTATCCTAATACACAATCATAGTGATGTATATCAAGTTATTATAACTAAATACCCACAATTATAGAACTAGTTGATAGTATATCAATCAATTTTAACTTATTAGATATTTTTAGAAACTATTTTGTTATAAATTAATGCATTTGAATTGAACAATAACAATAATGCTGTTATTCATTACTTTACCAAAAACTTTAATCTGAATGCATGTATTTAAGTCCGATTAATTACATATCACATTATTTTAATTGAATGCTAGCAATTATACTATCATTCCCTGAAGTTTTAATGTATTCAAATAAAATACAAGCTTTCAGACATTAACTCACTATATAACATAGTATTCCAACTTAGTTGTCGCAGTTGTACAACTTATATTAGTTAAATGGATGTGTCAAAACTAACACAAATGTATAGAGACCGATACAATTTATATAAGGCTATTTATCTTAATGTTAGCAGTTATGCAATTATTTAATAGTATACTGATATATTTCAAGTTAGTACATTCCTTCAAAGATTAATTTGTTATATATCAACGCATTTAAACTAAATAGTGATAATTATACAGCTTTTCATTACTATATCAATGATTTTAAGCTAAGTACACATATTTAGAGACTGATTTTATGCATGCCAAGTTTTTTTAATTGAATATTAGTTATTATACAACTATTTAATAATTGTTTAACATATTTGAAAAGAATACTAGCATTATGGCATCGATCTATTACATATCATGGTATTATAACGTAGTACTCACAATTACATAATTTATAATTATTATATTGAGTTATTTAAATAGAACACACAATTTAGTGATAGATTTGATGTATATCAAAGTATTATAACATAATATCAGCAATTATACAAATATTTGAGAGTTTATTAAAGTATTTTAAGTTAATAGACGCTTTTAGAGATAGATTTGCAATATTCAATGTACTTGAAGTGAAGAGTGATATATAATAATTCATTATTATATCAATAAATTTACGCTAAATACATGCAATTACAGGCAGATTTCTTACAAATCAAGCTATTTTAACTAAATTTTAGCAATCAAGCAACAATTCGATATTTTTTCAATGTATTTGAAAACAATACAAGTATTTAGATATTGTTCTATTACATATAAAGGCATTACAACTTATTACTTGTAATTACACAACTTATATTTATTGTGCCCTTGTATTTTAACTGAATATATATATATTTAGCGATCGTTTGATTCATATTGAGTAATTTAACTTAATACCTACATGTATACTAATATTTGATAGTATTTCATTGTATTTGAACTTATTAGATACTTTTACTGACAAATGTACATCATATCATTGTATTTGAACTGAATATGAATAATTACACAACTATTCGTTATTACATCGAAGAATTTAAGTTGAATGCAAGCATATAAAGATCAATTCATTGCAAATCAAGTTATCTTATATAAATATCAGCAACTATAAGATTTTACTATGCTGTGTAAGCGTATTTGAATAGATTAGCAGTATTTAGATAACAATTTATTGCAAACGGAGGTTTTTTAGCTTAGTAAACGCAATTACAAAACTTAGTCTTTATATCGATGTATTTTACTCTAATACACATGCTTAGTGATTTATTCGATGTATATCAAGTTTTTTCAACTAAATGCCTGTAATTATATAACTAGTTGTTGGTATATCTATCTATTTTAACTTATTTGATATTTTTAGAGACTAATTTTGTTACAAATCAATATATTTGAACTGAGCAAAGACAATGTTACAATTACTCACTACTCTAGCAATGAATTTAATATAAATACTTATATTTAAAGTTCGATTCATTGCATATCACATTATTTTAATTGAATCTTAGCTATTATACTAGTATTAGATGATCTTTCAATGTATTTGAACTAAATACTAGCTTTCACTTATTGATTCACTACATATCACGATATTTCAACTTAGTTGTCGTAATCACAGAATTTATATTAGGTAAATTAATGTATTTACGCTAAATGCAATTGTATAGAGACTGATTCTATTTCTGTTAAGCTATTAAATTTTAATACTAGCCCATATGCAGTAATTTCATATTAGAGACTAATTTGTTAGATATCAATGTATTTGAGCAAAGCAGTTGTAATTATCAAAGTTTTCATTATTGTATCATTGAATTAAGCTAAATACATATATTTAGAGACTGATTTTTATATATATCAAGTTATTTTAATTGAATATTATTAATTATAGAGCAATTCAATGACTTTTCAATGTATTTAAATAGAATACACGTACTAAGGCATCGATGTATTACACATCAAGGTATTATAAGATAATGCTCACAATTACATAACTTACCTTTGTTATATTGAGTTATTTAAACAGAGTACACACATTTAGAGACAAATTTAATGCATATCAAGGTATTAAAATATAATACCAGCAATTATATAACTATTTGAGGATATATCAATATATTTCAACTTGATAGATGATTTTAGAGATAAATTTATTACATATTAATGTGTTTGAAATATAAAATGGTAGCTATACAACTATTCATTTTCATATCTATGAATTTAAGCTAAATATATGCGTCTAAAGACGGTTTCATTATATATCATATTATTTATACTGAATTCTAGCAACCAAATAGCAATTAGATATTTTTCATTGTATTTGAATAGAATGCTAGCATTCAGATATCGTTCTATTACATATCAAGGTATTACAACCTATTATTGATTAATTTAATGCATATTAAGGTATTTTAATGTAAGACCTGCATCTAATACCTATACTTAATAGTATATCGATGTATTTTAACTTAATAAATATTGTTAATAACAATGTAGTTCATATCATTGTATTTGAACTGAACAAGAATAATTATACAAGAATTTATTACTACATTGAAAACTTTAAGTTGAACGCAAGCACATAGAGACTTATTCATCGCAAATGAAGTTATTCTATCAAAAAACTAACAATTATACGACATTTGTATAATTTGACAATGTATTTGGATGGAATACCAGCATTTAGATAAGTGTTTATTGCAAATCGAGGTAGTTTTGCTCAGTACCCGTAATTACATAACTTATTATCTTTATATCAATGTATTTTCCTAATACAAAAGCTTAGTAATCTATTTGAAGTATAGCAAGTTATTTTAACTAAATGCTTATAATTATACAACTAGTTGATGGTATATCGATATATTTCAACTTACTGGATACTTTTAGAAAAGTTAATGTATTTGAATTGAACAATAGCAATTATACAATTATTCATTACTTTACCAATGAATTTAATCTAAATACAAGCATTTATAGTCTGATTCGTTGTATATTACAATATTTTAATTAAATACTTGCTATTACACATCCATTCGATGTGTTTCAATATTTTTGAATAAAATATTTGCTTTTAGACATCAATTTCCTATATAACATGGTATTCCAACTTACTTATCACAATTATACAACTTATATTAATTGAACCGATGTATTTAAATAGAATACAAATGTATCGACACTGATTCGATTTGTATCAAGCTATTATATCTTACTTCTAGCAAATATGCAATAATTAGATAGTATATAGATGTATTTCAAGTTAGTAAATGCTTTAAGAGACTGATTTGTTAGGTACCAATGCATTTGAACTTAACAGTGGCAATTATCAAACATTTCATTGCTGTATCATTGAATTAAGCTAAATACATGCATTTAGAGACCAATTTTATGCATGTCAAGTTATTTTAATTGAATGTTCTTGAGGATCCTGATAGATAAATCATATACTTTCCCAAGCCCTTAAGATAATGATTTTTTAACTTAGTTGTTGTAATTACACAACTTATTATTTAAATCAGTGTAATTAAATTGAATACAAATAAATAGAAACTGATTCGATTTTATTATGCTATTATCAAACTTTTCATGGCTATATCAATAACTTTTTAATATATTTGAATAGAATACTAGCATTAAGGCATTGATCTATTACACATCAAGGTATTATAAGATAATACTCGTAATTGTACAACTTATATTTGCTATGTCGAGTTATTTAAACAGAATGCACATATTTAGAGACAGATTTAAAGCATACCTATGTATTATAACATAACATGAGCAATTATATAACTATTTGAGAGTATATCAAAATATTTTAACTAAATAGATGCTTTCAAAGATAAATTTGTTATATATTAATATATTTAAACTGAAGAATGACAATTATATAACTATTTTTTACTATTTCAAAGAATTTAAACAAAATACATGCTTTTAGAGATCGTTTCATTGCATATCATATTATTTGAATTAAATTCTAGCAATCAAGTGATAATTTGATTTTTTTTTTCATTGTATTGTAGTAGAATACTACTATTTAGATATCGTTCTATTACATATTAGGGCATTACAACATATTACTCATAATTACATAACTTTTATTTGTTATATCAATGTAATTTTGCCAAATACACATATTTAATGATTGATTTAATGCATATCGAGATATTTTAATGTAATACCTACATCTATACAAATACTTGGTAGTATATTGATATATTTTACATAATAAGTGCTTTAGTAACCGATCTACTTCATATCATTGTATTTGAACTGAATAGGAATAATTATACTACTGTTCATTGCTATATCGAAGAATTTAAGTTGAATGCAAGAACATAAGAGGCCTATTTATTGCAAATCAAGTTATTTTATCTAAATAATAGCAATTATATGACTTCTCGATGGATTGCCAGTATCTAGACAACCATTATTGTAGATCGAGATATTTTAGTTTAGTGCTCACAATTACATAACTTTTTATCTTGATATCAATGTAATTTATCCTAATACACAAGCTTAGTGATCTATTTGAAATGTATTAAGTTATTTTAACTAAAAACTCATAATTACAATACTAGTTGATGATATATCAGATTATTTCAACTTATTAGATACTTTTAGAAATTAATTTATTATAAATTAACATATTTGAACTAGGAAATGATAATTTTATAATTATTCATTGCTCTGCCAACCAATTTATTCTGAATACAAGCATTTAGAGTCTGATTCGTTGCGTATCACATTATTTTAATATGACCATTAGATCTTCGACTTCGATTCACTACATGTCATGCTATTTTAGCATGTTTGTCACAATTACACAACTTATATTAGTTAAATTGATAGATTAAAACTGAATGCAAATGAATAAAGATCAATTCGATAGTCTATTACATCTTAATGCTAGTAGTTATGCAACTATTTGATAGTAGATAAATGCACGTCAAGTTAGTAGATACTTTTAGAGATAAATTTGTTACATATCAATATATTTGACCTATATAGTGACAATTATGTAACTATTCATTATTATATTGATAAGTTTAACTAATATATTTGTATTTAAAGATCGATTGAATACTAGTAATTATATAATTATTCAATAAGTTTTCAATGTATTTGAATAGAATATTGGCATTAACGCATAGATCTATTACATATTAAAGCATTATAAGGTAGTACTCGCCATTACACAACCTATATTTATTATATCAAGTTATTTAAATAGAATACATATATTTAGAGACAGCTTTAAAGCATATCTATGTATTATAGCATAATATAAATAATTATACAATTATTTGTGAGTATATCAAAGTTTTCAACTAAATAGACGCTTTTAGAGATAAATTTGTTACATATTAATGTATTTGAATAGAAGAGTGGTAATTATATAATTATTTGTTACTGTATCAATAAATAGAAGCTAAATACATCTATTTAGAGACTGTTTCATTACATATCAACTTATATTAATTAAATTCTAGCACTCAAGCGACAATTCGAGAGATTTTCAGTGTATTTGAAAAGAATAATAGTATATAGATTCCATATTACAACTTACTCATGGTTACACAACTTATATTTATTATATCATTGTATCAATATGCATATTCAGTGATGTTTTGATTTTTATTAAGGTATTTTAACCTATACCTAGATGTATACTTATATGTTAGCGTATATTGATCTATTTGAACTTAATAGATACTTTTAGTGACTTCTGCACTTCACATTATAATATTTGAACTTTACAGGAACAATAATACACTTATCCATTGCTACATCGAAAAATCTAAGTTAAATGCAACTATATAGAGACCGATTTATTATAAATCAAGTTATTTTATCTAAACACCAGCAATTATATGACTTTCCAATTATTTATGAACTTATTTGAAGAGACTAGCAGTATTTTGATTACAATTTATTGCAAATTGAGGTATTTTAGCTTAGAAATTATAATTACATGACTTATAATCTTTATATCGATCTATTTTATCATAATACACAAGCTTAGTGACCTATCTGATATCTATTAAGTTATTTCAACTAAATAATTTCAATTATACAATTAATTGATGGTATATTATTATATTACAATTTATTAGATACTTTTAGAAACTAATCAATATATTTGAATTGAACAATGATAATTATACAATTATCTATTGCTCCTTCAGTGAATTTAATCTTAGCACATATTTTTAGAGTACGATTCATTGCAAATCATATTATTTCAACTAATCCTAGCTATTATACGGCTATTCGATGAGTTTCAATATTTCTGAATAAAATACTAGCTTTCAAACATCGATTCACTACATATCATCGTATTTCAACTTAGGTGTCGCAATTACAAAACTTATATTAGTTAAATCGATATATTTAAACTGAATATAAATGTATGAAAACCGATTCGATTTGTATTAAGTTATTATAGTTTAATATAAGCAGTTATGCAACTATTTAATTATATTTCAAATATTTCAAGTTAGTGGATGCTTTTAGAGACTAATTTGTTATATATCAATGCATTTGAACTAGATAGTGGCAATTATCCAACTATTCATTGTTGTATTGTTGAATTAAGCTAAATACAAGTATTCAGTGTCCGATTCTATGCATGTCAAGTAAATTTGAAAACTATTAATTATACAGCTATTCAATGATCTTTCATTGTATTTAAACAGAATACCAGCATTAAGGTATCGATCAATTACACATCAAAGTATTATGAGGTAAAACTCGTAATTACACAACTTGTATTTATTATATTGAGTTATTTAAATAGAATACACATACGTAGACATAGATTTGATGCATATCAATGTATTATAATATAATATCAGTAATTATACAACTATTTGAGAGTATATCAATATATTTCAATTTAATAGATACTTTTTATAGAGTCTAATTTATCACATAACAAAGCATTAGAACCAAAAAGTGGCAATTAACTACTGTTCATTGCTATACTTATGAATTTAAACTACATACATGCTTTAGAGACCATTTGTTTATTGTATTATAACAGAATACTAGTATTTAGATATCGTTATGCTACACATCAAGGAATTATAACCTATTACTCGTAATTACATAACTAGTATTTATTATATCAATATATTTTAGCTAAATACACATATTAAGTAATCAATTCAATACCTACATCTATACTAATAATTGGTAGTATATCGATATATTTAACATTAATAGATGCTTTTACTAACAAATATACAATTATTCATTGCTACATTGAAAAATTTAAGTTCAATGCAAGCACATAAAGACTCATTTATTACAAATTATGTTATTTTATCTAAATACTAGCAATTATATGATTTCTCGAAAATTTATAAACATATTAGGATACAATACCAGCATCTAGATAACAAGTTTTTGCCAAACATGGTATTTTAGCTTAGTACTCGTAATTAAAAAACATACTATCTTTATGAATGTATTTCACCCTAATAGACAACCCCTTAGAGATATATTTGAAATATATCATGTTATTTTTACTAAATACTAGTAATTTTATAACTAGTTGAAAGTATATTGACCTGTTTCAACTTGTTAGACACTTTTAAAGACTAATTTGCTTCAAATCAATGTATTTGAATTAAATAGTAATAATTATACAATTATTCATTACTCTACCAACTAATGTAATTTGAATACATATATTTAAAGTCTCATTCATTGAATATCACAGTATTTTAACTGAATCCTAGCTATTATACGACCATAAGATGAGTTTCGACATTTCTGAATAAAATACTTGCTTTTAGACATCAATTCACCATATATCATAGTATTTCAACTTAGTTGTTGCTATTACACAACTTATATTATTTAAATCGGTGCATTTAAACTAAATACAAATGAATAGAAACTGATTCAACTTGTATTATGCTATTATCAAACTTTTCATTGTTGTATCAATTACTTTTCAATGTATTTTTATAGAATACTAGCATTAAAGCATCAATCTATTATGCATCAGGGTATTATAAGGTAATACTTGTAATTACACAACTTATATTTGTTATGTCGAGTTTTTTAAATAGAATACATATATTTAAAGACACATTTGAAGCGTGCCTATGTATTATAACATAATATAAGCAATTATATGATTATTTGAGAGTATATCAAAGTATTTCAACTTAAAAGATACTTTTAGAGATAAAGCTATTACATATTAATGTATTTAAATCGAAGAATGACAAGTATACAACTATTCTTTACTATTTCAAAGAATTTAAACAAAATACATGCTTTTACAAACCGTTTCATTGCATATCATGTTATTTGAACTAAATTCTAGCAATCAAGTGCCAATTCGATGTTTTTTTATTATATTGTAAAAGAATATTAGCATTTAGATATCATTCTATTACATGTTTTGCCAAATATACATATTTAGTAACTGACAGTATATCAATTTATTTTAATATAAGATACTTTAGAGACTAATTTATTATAAATTAATATATTTGAATTAGGCAATGGCTTGTGAATTAGGATAAATTACATCAATATAAAGATTATATGTTATGTAATTACAATTTCTAAACTAAAATACCTTGATTTTCAATAAATTATAATTTAAATGTAGTGTTCTATTCAAATAAGTTCACAAACAATTGGAAAGTCGTATAATTGCTGGTACTTAGATAAAATAACTTAATTTGCATTGAATCAATCTCTATATAATAGCATAAAACTTAAATTCTTTTCTGTATCAATGAATGAGTGTGTTATTATTCCTGTACAGTTCAAATATTATGATGTTACATTAGTTACTAAAAGCATCTATTAAGTTCAATACATCGATATACCAAAAAATATAGGTATACATGTTAATATTAAGTTAACATACCTTGATAAGAGTCAAACGATCACTGAATATGCATATTCAATCAAAACACAATGATACAATAAATATAAGTTATGTAACAACAAGTAGTAGGTTGTAATGCCTTTATATGTAATAAATTGAAATCTAAATGCTAGTATTCTTTTCAAATACACTGAAAAAAGCTCGAATTCTCGCAGAGTGCTAGAATTTAATTAACATAACTTGATGTGCAATAAAATAATCTCTAAAAGCATGTATTTAGCTTATATTTATTGATACAGCAATAAATAATTATATAATTATCACTCTTCTGTTCAAATACATTGATATATAATAAATTTATCTCTAAAAGCATCTATTAAGTTGAAATACTTAGATATATTCTTAAATAGTTATATAATTGTTTATATTATGCTATAATACATAGATATGCTTTAAATCTGTCTCTAAATATTTGTATTCTATTTAATTAACTCAGTATAACGAATATAAGTTGTGTAATTGCAGGTACTACCTTATAATGCTTTGATATGTAATAGATCATTGTGTTAATGCTTGTACTCTAATCAAAAACATTGACAAATCATTTAATAGTTGTATATTTACTAGTATTCAATTAAAATAACTTGATAGGCATAAAATCGATCTCTAAATACTTGTAGTTACCGTAAACGTATCGATACAGCAATGAATAGTTCTATAGTTGCTATTGGTCGGTTCAAATACGTTGATATGTAATAAATTTGTCTTTAAAAGCATCTACTAACTTGAAATATATCGATAAACTATTAAATAGTTGTATAACTACTAGCATTAAGATGAAATAGCCTTATATAAATTGAATCGGTCTCTATACATTTGCATTTAGTCTAAATACATCGATTTAACTTGTATATGATCTGTAACTACGACAACTATGTTGAAATGCTATGATATGTACGGAATCGAAGTCTAAAATCTAATATTTTGTTCAAAAACATTGAAACTCATCTAATGGTTATATAATAATTAGGATTCAGTTAAAATAATATGATTTGCAATGAATCGAACTCTAAATATATGTACTCAAATTAAACTCATTGGTAAAGCAATTAATAATTATATAATTGTCATTGGTCAATTCAAACACATTAATTTGTCACAATTTAGTCTCTAAAAATGTCTAATAAGTTGAAATAGATCAATATACCATCAACTAGTAGTGTAATTATGAGACTTTTATTAAAAAAACTTAAGATACTTTAAATAGATCACTAAGCTTGTGCATTAAAATAAAATACATCGATATAAAGATAATAAGTTATATAATTGTGAATACTAAGCTAAAATGCCTTAATATGCAATAAACTATTATCTAGATGATGGTATTCCATCCACAAATGTTCACAAATTTTCGAAAAGTCATATAATTGCTATTATTTAGATAGAATAACTTGATTTGCAATAAATCGGCCTCTATGCTCTTGCATTCAACTTAAAACTTTTTTATGTAGTAATGAATAATTTTTTTATCATATTCAGTTCAAATACAATAATATGAAGTACATTAGTTACTAAAAATATTTATTAAATTTAAATACATTGATAAAATGCTAAGTATAGGTATAGATGTAGTTATTACATTAAAATACCTCAATATACATTGAATCGATCACTAAACATATGTATTCGGCTAAAATATAATAATATAATAAATATAAGTTATATAATTACGAGTAATAGGTTGTAATGCCTTGATATATAATAGAACAACATCTAAATGCTAGTATTCTATTATAATACAATGATAAAATATCAAATTATAGCTTGATTGCTAAATTTAGTTCAAATAATATGATATTCAATGAATAGTTCTATAAGTGTGTAGTTAGTTTAAATTCGTACAAACAATAATGAATAGTTCTTTAATTGTCATTATTTAGTTTAAATACATTGATATATAATAAATTTATCTCTAAAAGCATCTACTATATTGAAATGCGTTGAAATACTCTCAAATAGTCGTATGATTGATGATATTATATCAAAATATCTTGGTATGCAATGAATCTGTCTTTAAATATGTGTACTCAATTTAGATAATTCGAAATAACAAATATAAGTGGTGTAATTACGAGTACTACATTATAATACCCTGATGAGCTATTAAATAGATTAATGCTTTAATGCTAGTATTCTATTCAAATATATTGAAAAATCATTGAACAACCTTATAATTATTAGTATTCAATTAAAATAATTTGATATGCATAATATTGGTCATTAAATATATGTATTTAGTTTAATTCAATGATACAACAATGAAACGTTTGATAATTGCTACTATTTAGTATTGATACCTAACAAATTAGTCTTTTAAAGCATTTACTAACTTGAAGTACATCTATATACTATCAAATTGTTACATATTTGCTAGTACTAAGATATAATAGCTTGATACAAATCGAATCAGTCTCTATATATTTGTATTTAATTTAAGTCATTGATTTAACTAATATAAGTCTCATAATTGTGATAATTAAGTTGGAATACAATGCTATGTAGCAAATTGATATCTGAAAGCTAGTATTTTATTCAAAAATATTGAAACACATTAAATGGTCATATCATAGCTAGGATTCTATTAAACCAATGAGATATGCATGAATCAGACTCTAAATGCTTGTATTCAGAATAAATTTGTTGGTAGAGCAACGAATAATTATGAAATTGTCATTTTCTAATTCAAATATATTAATTTATAACAAATCAGTTTCTAAAAGTATCTAATAAGTTAAAATATATCGATATACTATCAACTAGTTGTGTAATTATGAGTATTTAGTTAAAATAACTTGATATACTTCAAATAGATTTCTAAGCTTGTGAATTATGATAAAATACATCGATATAAAGATAATAAGTTATGTAATTATAAGTACTAAGCAAAACTACCTCAATTTCCAATAAATCTTTATCTAGATACTGATATTTCATCCAAATACATTGCCAAATTATCAAAAAGTCATATAATTGCTAGTTTTTTGATAAAATAACTTAATTTGCAGTGAATAAGTCTCTATGTGCTTGCGTTCAACTTAAATTCTTTAATATAACAATAAATAGCTGTATAATTATTCTTGTTTTTTTTTTGTATAATTATTCTTGTTCAATACAAATATAATGATATAAAGTACATTAGTTATTAAAAATATTTATTATGCTCAAATACATTGATGTACTATTAAGTATTGGTATAGATGCAGGTATTACATTAAAATACCTTAATATGCATTAAACTAATCACTAAAAATGTGTATTATGCTAAAATACAATGATATAATAAATATAAGTTATGTCATTATGCGTAATAAGTTGTAATGCCTTATATGTAATAGAACGATATCTGAATATTAGTATTCTATTCAGATAAAATAAAAAACATCAAATTGTCATTTGATTGCGAGAATTCACTTTAAATAATATGATATGTAATGAAACCATTTCTAAACGTATGTATTTATTTCTAAAAGCATCTATCAAGTTGAAACATATTGATATATTCTCAAAGAGTTATATAATTTCTGATATTATATTTAAATACATTAGTATGCGTTAAATCTCTCTAAATATGTGTACTCTATTTAAAGAATTTGATATAACAAATATAAATTGTGTAATTATGAGGATTATCTTATAATACCTTAATAGATGCCTTTATGCGAGTATTCTATTTAAATACATTGAAAAATTATTGAATTGCTCTATTATTAATAGTATTCAATTAAAATAACTTAATATGCATAAAATCGGTCTCTAAATATGTGTATTGAGCTTAATTCAATGATACAACAATGAAAAGATTGATAATTACTACTATTTAGTTCAGATGCATTAATATTTAATAAATTAGTCTCTAATATCAAATTGTTGCATATCGGCTAGTATTAAAATTAGGGGGATTTACATACAGAACATTGAATTCATCACAAATTATGCATTTCACCATTGTTTAGTAAATATTACGCATATCACACTCTGCTTATGAGTTTTACATTTCTATTGTAACAATAGCCAACATAAGCAGAGTGTGATATGCGTAATATTTACTAAACGATGGTGAAATGTGTAATTTGTGATGAGTTCAATGTTCTGTATGTAAATCCCCTTAAAATTGAATAGCTTAATACAAATCGAATCATTCTCTATACAATTGCATTCAGCTTAAATACATTAATTTAGCTAATATAAATTGTGTGATTCGACAACTAAGTTGAAATACCATAATATGTAGTGAATCAATATGTGAAAACTAGTATTTAGTTCAAATACGTTAAAAAATCATCGAATGATTGTATAATAGCTATAATTCAGTTAAAATAATGTGATATATAATGAAACAAACTCTAAATGCAAGTATTCATATTAACTTCATTGCTAGAGCAATGAATAATTGTAAATTGTCTTTTCTGAATTCAAATATATTAATTTGTAATAAAATTAATTTCTAGAAATGTCTAATAAGTTAAAATAGATAGATATACCATCAATTAGTTCTAAATTGCAGGTATTTAGTTGAAAAAACTTGATATACATTGAATAGATAACTAAGCATGTGTATTAGGGTAAAATACATCGACATTTTGTGATTGCATTTACACAATACCTCCATTTGCAATAAATTGTTATCTAAATGCTTCTATTCTATTCAAATAAGCTCACACATCATCGAAAAATCTTGTAATTGCCGATATTTAGATAAGATAACATGATTTGCAATGAATCGCTCTTTATATGTTTGCATTCAACTTAAAATTTTTTGATGTAATAATGAACAGTTGTGTAATTATTTCTGTTCAGTTTACATATAATGATATAAAGTACATTAGTTAGAAAAAATGTCTAATAAATTCAAATACATTTAAATACCACTGAATATTGGTATACATGCAGGTATTAAGTTAAATATCTCGATATGAATCGAATAATCACTAAATATATGTATTTAATTAAAATACAATAACACAATAAATATAAGTTATGTAATTATGAGTAGTAGATTATAATATTTTTATTTATAATAGAACGATATTTAAATGCTAATATTCTTTTCAAATATACTAAAAAAACATCGAATTGTCATTTCATTGCTAGAATTTAGTTAAAGTAACTAGATGTGCAATAAAACTATCTCTAATTACTTGTATTTAGCATAAAATCATTGATGTAACAACAAATTATTGTATAATTACTCTTTACTTCAAATACATTGATACATTATAAATTATCTCTAAAAGCATCTATTAACTTAAAATATTTTGATAAACTCCCAAATATTTGTATAATTGCTTATATTATATTATAATACTTTGATATACATCAAATCTATCTCTAAATATGTATGTTCTATTTAAATAACTTGATATAATAATTTTAAATTATGTAATTGTGAGTGCTACCTTATAATACTCTGATATATAATAGATCAATACTATAATACTAGTATTTTTTTATATATGCTAAAAAATCATTGAATAGGTACATAATAAGTATTCAATTAAAAGAACTTGGCATGTATAAAATCGGTCTCTAAATATGTGTACTTAACTTAAAAGCACAATATATAGTAATGAAAAGCTGTATAATAATCACTATTCGGTTCAAAAGCATTGATATATAATAAATTAATTTTTGAAAGAATGTACTTACTTGAAATACATTAATATATTATCAAATAGTTGAATAACTGCTAGAATTAAGATAAAATAGCCTTGTATAAATTGTATCAATCTCTATACATTTGTTTTTGATTTAACTAATACAAGTTGTATAACTACGAAAACAAAGTTAGAATAGCATGTTATGTAGTGAATTGATGTCTGAAAGCTTGCATTTTATTTGAATACATTAAAAATTCAAGGAATGGTCGTATAATTGCTTGGATTCAATTAAATAATGTAATATGTAATGAATAGTATTTTAAATACATATATTCAAACTAAAGTTTTGGTAGAGAAACGAATAAAAGATTGGAAGTCATGTATTAGTACAAAGTCATGTAAATCTGAGTATGAAAATAAAAGTTTCTATGTGCTTGCATTCAACTTAACTTCTTCAATGTAGCAATGAATAGTTTAAATATAATGGTATGAAGTGCATTAGTCACTAAAAGTGTCTATTAAGTTAAAATACATTGATATATTTTCAAATATATATTTAAACATAGATACTAACTTAAAATACCCCAATATGCAAATAATCTATCACTAAATCTGTGTATTCAGTTGAATACAATAATATAATAAATATAAGTTATATAATTACAAGTAATAGATTGTAATACCCTGATATGTAATAGAACGATATCTAAATACTAGTATTCTATTCAAACACAATGAAAAGTCATCGATTTATCATGTAATTGCTAGAATTTTGTTTAAATAACTTGATATGTAATAAACAGTCCCTAAATGCATGTATTTAGTTTAAATTCATTAAAATAGTAATAAATAATTATATAATTGCTACGCTTCAGTTCAAATACATTGATTTATAGCAAATTTATTTCTAAGAATATCTATTAAGTTAAAATACTTTGATATACTCTCAAATAATTGTATAATTGCTGATATTATATTAGAATATCTTGACATGCTTCCTGTCTCTAAATATGTGTATTCGATTTAAATAATTAAATATAATAAATATAAGTTATGTAATTGTAGGTACTATTTGTGATACCTTGATGTGTAATAGATCGATCTCTTAATGCTAGTACTTTTATTTAAATACAATGCAAATTCATTTAATAGCAGTATAATTATCAATATTCAGTTAAAATAAAAATACTTGCATAACATCAATCTCTAATCACGTGTATATTGCTTAATTCCATAGTACATAAATAGTTGGATAATTGCCGGTGTCAGTTCAAATGCACTAATATCCAAAAAGATTCATCTCTAAAAGCATCGACTAACTTGAAGTACATAAATATACAATTAAATAGTCACATAACTACTACCATTAAAATAGAATAGTCTTATGTAAATTGAATCATTCTCTATACATATTTGTATTTAGTTTAAATACACTGATTTAAATAATATAAAATGTGTAATTACAACAACTAAATTGAAATACCATGATATGTATTGAATATATGTCTAAAAGCAAGTATTTTATTCAGAAATATTGAAACACATCGAACGCTCATATAATAGGTAGGATTTAGTTAAAATAATGTGATATGCATTGAATCAAACTCTAAATATATGTATTCAGATTAAATTAGCTGGTAGAGTAATGAATAAATATATAAGTGTCACTGTTCAATTCAAATACATTGATTAGAAGCAAATTAGTCTGTAAAAGTGTCCAATAAATTGAAATAGATCAATATACTTTTAACTAGTTGTAAAATTATGAGCATTTAGTTAAAATAATATGATATACATCAATAGATCTCTAAGCTTGTCTATTATGACAAAATACATCAATATAAAGATAGCATATTTTGTAATTGCATGTACTAAGCTAAAATACCACTTTTTTAAATAACTTGTTATCAAGATGCTAGTTTTTCATCCTACTATGTTTATAAATCATCAAAAAATTATATAATTGCTAGTATTTAGATAAAATAATATAATTTGTAATGAACTAGTCTCTATGTATTTGCATTAAACTTAACTTTTATAATATAACAATGAATAGTTGTATAATTGCACCTGTTCAATTCACAATGATATGAATGTACATTAGTCACTAAAAGCAATTATTAATTTTAAATTCATCAATATACTACCAATTATTAGTATAAATGCAGGTATTTAATTAAAATACCTCGATATATAATGAATCGATTACTAAATATGTGTATTTAGTTAAAATAAATTGATATAATAAATACTAATTGTGTAATTATAAGTAATAGATTGTAATGCCTTGATATGTAGTAGAACAATATCAAAATTCTAGTATTCTATTATAATACCATAAAAAAATCAAATTATTGCTTAATTGCAAGAATATAGTTCAAATAATATGATATGCAATGAAATAGTCTTTTAAAAGCCTGTATTTAGTTTAAATTTATAGATATAGCAATGAATAGTCGTATAACTGCTACTCTTCAGTTCAAATATATTGTTATGTGATAAATTAGACTCTAAAAATATTTATTAAGTTGAAATACATTAATATACTATCAAATTGTTGTATAATTGCTGATATTATGTTATAATATGTTAATATGCATTAAATTTATCTTTAAATATGTGTATTTCATTTAAATAACTCAATGTAACAAATATAAGTTCTGTAATTATGAATATTACCTCATAATACTTTGATGTGTAATAGATCAATGGCTTAATACTAGTATTTTATTCAAATACGATGAAAAATTATTGAATAACTGCATAATTAATTGTATTCAATTGAATTTACTTGATATACATAAAGTCGCATTCTAAATACTTGTATTTAACTTAATTCAACAATACAATAATAAATAGTTGAATAATTATCACATCTAATTCAAATGCATTGATATGTAACAAATTAGTCTCCACAAGCACTCACTAACTTGAAATATATTGATATACAATCAAATAGTTGCATAACTGCTTGATTAAGATATAATAACTTAATGCAATTTGAATCGATTTTTATACATTTTATGTTCAATATAAATATATCGATTTAACTAATATAAGTTTTGTTATTGCGATAACTAAGTTGAAGTACGATAATATATAGTGAATCGATATCTGAAAGCTAGTATTTTGTTCAAAAATATTAAAATTCATCGAATAGTCATATAATAGCTAGAATTAGTTGAAATAATGTGATTTGCAATGAATAAGACTCTAAATATGTGTTAAGATTAAATTCAATAGAAATAATTGTCATTGTTCAATTCAAATATATTGATTAGTCTCTAAAAATATCTAATAAATTAAAATATAATGATATACCATCAATTAATTATATAATTGAAAGTATTTAGCTGAAATAACTTGATAAATATCAAATAGATCTCTAAGCTTGTGTATTACGATGAAATACATCGATATAAAGATTATAAGTTATGTAATTGCGATTTCTAAGCTAAAGTACCTTTTGCAATAAATTATAATACAAAAATGCTACTACTTTATTCAAATAAGTTCGTAAATAACTGGAAAGTCATATAATTGTTGATGTTTAGATAAACTAAATTGATTTATAATAAATCAGTCTCTATATGGTTGCATTTAACTTAGATTTTTCGATCTAGCAATGGATAAGTGTAATAGTTCCTGTAAAGTTCAAATATTATGATGTGAAGTACATTAGTTACTAAAAGTATTTATTAAGTTCAAATACATCAATATACATATATATATATATATATGCATGTAGTTATTAAGTTAAAATACTTTAATAAGAATCAAACGGTTGCTAAATATTCGTATTCGATTAAAATATAATGATACAATAAATATAAGTTGTGTAACTGCGAGTAATAGGTTGTAATGCCTTTATATGTAATAGAACGAAATCTAAATACTAGTATTCTTTTCAAATACTCTGAAAAAAATCTGTAATTGTCGCTTGAGTGCTAGAATTTAATTAACGTAACTTGATGTGCGATGAAACAGTCTCTAAATGCATGTATTTAGCTTATATTTATTGATATAGCAATAAATAAGTATACAATTGTCATTTTTTAGTTTAAAAACATTAACGTAACTTGATGTGTGATGAGATAGTCTCTAAATGTATATATTTAACTTATATTTATTGATACAGCAATAAATAATTATACAATTATCATTTTTCAGTTCAAATACATTGATATATAATAAATTTATCTCTAAAAGTGTCTATTAAGTTTAAATACTTTAATATATTCTTAAATAGTTATATGATTGTTTATATTATGCTATATTACATAGATATACCTTAAATAGAAGTTGTGTAATTACGAGTACTATCTTATAATGCCTTGATATGTAATAGATCTATGCATTAATGTCAGTATTCTATTCAAATATATTAAAATATTATTGAATAGTTGTATAATTTTTAGTATTCAATCAATCTCTAAATACGAGTACTTAGATTAAACTTATCAACACAATAGTGAATAGTTATATAATTGTCACTATTTGGTTCAAATGCATTAATATATTACAAATTTATCTCTAAAAGCATCTACTAACTTGAAATACATTTATCTACTGTCAAATAGTTATATAACTACTAGCATTAAGATGGAATAGCCTTATATAAATCGAAATGGTCTTTATACATTTACATTCGGTTTAAATATATCGATTTAACTAATATAATTTGTGTAACTGTGACAACTATGTTGAAATACCACGATATGTAGTGAATCGAAATCCAAAATTTAGAATTTTGTTCGAAAATATTGAAACTCATCTAATGATCGTATAATAGCTAGGATTCAGTTAAAATAATGTGATATATAACAAATCGGACTCTAAAAATATTTGTATTTAGAATAAATTGATTGGTAAAGTAACAAATAATTATAAAATTGTCATTGCCTAATTCAAATGCATTAATTTATAACAAATTAATCTCTAAAATTATCAATATATTAATTTGTGATTTAGAACATCATTTCGCTAATCGAGAACATTAAAAATATTTAAGTGCATATTGCTAAAAAAATAAGTATTTCATGACATCATTTTTATTGAGACTAGCACAAAATAATATCTCAAAGATCTAAGTTAAACAATTTGTTATGTTTATGTATTTATAAATGACATACGTATATATACTTTAATAAAATTAGTGGCATACATATAAGTGATTTTTTATGAATATATGTGCGTGATTTTAAATTTAAATATCTAATTTGTTTAAATTTAAAGATAATTATGAAAATTTTCATTTATTATATAAAAATTTTAAATTTGTCACCACCAAATAGCTTTTTTTTTTACGATAAACATCTCTTCAGTTAAATATTTATAAAAGTTATTCATTAAGTCAAATATTTACAAATCTCTTCTTCTATTTTAAATATAAATTTACTAACAGCATTCTACTCTAAATTTTTTGATATTTTTTGAACCCAAGTAGAGTTAACACATTTAACTAAGATTACATATGTCTTGTTTCAAGAAAATTCATAACATTGAAGTTATAGAAAAAATAGAAATTTTAAAAATAGATAAATTTTTTATTATTAAAAAATAGCAAAAATATTTAAGAAAAGTAAAAATAAAAATATAGATTGTAAATTTTATTTAAAGGATAGATGTAATAAATGTAATTTAATTATATGCATTAATTCTAATTTAATTAAAATAATAGATGATAAATAGAGATTAGTGTGAAAATGTTACATGTTGATTTACATTTAAAATATAAAATATTATTTATAAATATTTAATTGAGGAGATGATGATCGTAAAAAACTTTCCCTTAATATATTTGGTTATCGGAGAAAATAATGGCTGCAGGCAGGGTGATCCAAGATTGAAAATTAATTGAAAATTAAATCTATTTTAAATTAAATTAAAATCGAGTCAATTTAAATGAGTCGACTAACGAGCTAAAAGTTCGGTTCTGTAATAATTTTGAGTCGATTTTGAGTAGGAATAGGCTCGGCTTGATCCAGCTCGAAATCGGCTCAAATTAAAATATATTTTATATTATAATACGTATATATAATATATGTATATAATATATGTATATAATATATGTATATAATATATATTATATATAATATATATATACATGTTATATAATATATATATATATATATATATATTATAAATCGAGTCAATTTTGAGTAGGATCGAGTCGAGTTTATCCAGCTTGAGATCGACTCAAAAGAAATTGAGATTTCAATTCATTTTCGAGCCAGTTCTAAAATGAATCGAAATCGGCTCGAAGTCGATTGGAATCGACTTTAATCAGCCCGAAGTCGAACTCAATCGAGCTCAAGTTAATTTCAAGCCGATCAAAATATAATCAATCGAATTTCGAGCTGATATTAGCTCGGCTCGAAATTAGCTGGCTCGAAATCAAATTTCGAGCCGGAAATCGGATCGGTAACTGCCCTAGGCCCCTGTGGGACAGTGGGAGCTTGGCCTCATGAGTCAACGCCGGCATTAAAGCTGTATCCAAAATTCTCAAGCAAATCAGATCATATGTTCATCGTTTCCATCTTAAAAGTTCTCAAAAATGTCTCTTCTTCAACAGCCATCTTCTTTACTCAAGCTAGAGCTATGAGCTGTCTGTTCTTTGCTGGGCAGTGGGGTTTTTGTCACTAGCAGCTACCGAAACAGATAACATGGAGCTAGTTCATGAATGATCGGCTTTTCTCAATCTCAAGATATTTCTAAGGTTCGATCTTTCTTCTTCTTCTCCTTCCCCCTAGATCATTTGTGATTTGTTGGTTTATCGAATATAATGCTTTTATTTGTGAGGACGCCTTCTTCGATTTCAGCCTTCAAATTCCCTTTTATTCCCCTTTTTATTTGGTCAACCTTTGCATGTGCTGTCTCTAGTGAACGCTGATTCCAGATTTCAGTCTATTAGTCTCTTATTTTTGTGGGAAGTTAAAGAAGCCTTAAAAATACATTCTTTCACTATAACCCTACCATCATTCAGAGCTCCGTAGCTATGGAGGGACGGAAACAAGAAGTTCACTAAAGTTTCTCTGGTTTAATTACGTTTGACTCCAAAATCAGAATGAGCAATAGCAACTCAAGTGAGAAGATCTGCTTTCAATGTTAACATTTACAATACATTACTAGTCAACTTTCAGAATTCAGTGCCATCATTCAGTAGATGTTATCGATTATTTATGAGTATTATTCACATCTTCTTTTAACATATATATGTCAGGGGAAAAAAAGAAATTGAAATTGCTGATGGATCTGTGCTAGAGAAGATACAAATAGTAGCTGCTGTATTACATATACAAAAGAGTATCAGCTATGTTCGGTCGCCGCAGCTATCGTTATGAAGAATTTAAAGGGCCAACAGTGGGACTGCAGCTGGAGCTCCAAGTTGTGCAACAACACATAGCTAACCCTAAAGTTGGAATCATTGGCATCTGCGGGATGGCTGGAATTGGGAAGTCCACATTTTTAAGGAAAATTTACCAGGAATTCGACAACGAAGATAGCGGATTCGACATAGTTATTCTTTCTGATGCCATTGCATTCTCATACTTTCAGTTCTACAAGTGTCGAATTGCCGAGCATATTGAGCAAGCTCCCAGATTGCATTGGGGAGTTGAGTCTCACAGAGAGACGAGGACAAGGCTTCATGATCTCTTGTCAGGAAAGAGGTATTTGGTTATGTTGGATGATGTCAGTTACCCATTAAACATTGAGGAACTTGGCATCCCTCATCCAACCAGCAACCTCGGAAGTAAGCTTCTGCTTTCGTGCAGGTTGCACAAGATCTGCAGAGCCATGAATGCTGACAGGGTAGTTCATGTGGCTCTTTTGAGACAAGAAGAGGCATGGGAGCTATTCCAGATGCATGCTAAAAATGTGGTCGTTTCACAACCAGAGATCGTACCTATTGCTAGAGACATTGCTAGAGCATGCGGTGGTTTGCCACTTCTAATTAACACATTGGGTGTTGCCTCGGTAGATCTGAGAACAGAGATTGAATGGAGAAATAGGCTGGAGCTAGTTCTCTGCAGTTCAGCTGATGCAATGTCAGCTCAAGGCAGTGATTTTTCCACTATAGAATCGAGCTTTGATGCCCTCAATACGGACCGACTCAGAGCTTGCTTCTTGTATTGCTATGCCTTGCTAGAGGCTCCTTCCGTGCTGATCGATGATGTTATTCAGTATTGGGCAGAACAAAGAATGCTTGGTGAAATCTATGACAGTAATGGTGGGTTGTTGCCTGAAATCATGCAGGAAGGACAGAACCTGATACAACAATTGGAAAAAGCAGGCTTGTTGCTGAGGCGATCACTATTAACATCAACAGCATCTAAAGTGACTATGCTAGATCATGTTAAGCAGTTCGCCCTCTACAAAATAAGACAGCAGTTTTTAGAAAATAATGATTACAGACGGACTCATACTGGTGCAAGCATGTTCCCAGCATTTGAGATTGGCTTCCAATCTCTAGATGTTGATAAGCTTAGGGATTGTTTCTTCTACCTTTCTCTCTTTCCCGCATACACAAGCACCTCAATTAACACTGAACAATTGATTAGATACTGGATTGGGGAGGGTTTCCTTAGAGACGCAGTGAGCTTTGGTTCACGACCAAATGAATTGGATTCGATTTTCATAGAATTGTTTGATAAAGGATTTCCAGAAACAGATATGGACGTAGAAAGATATGTAGTAATTCCCAATGATTTTCACAGGTACATCATCTTCAAATCACATAACAATGGTTTCCTTGCAGAGGCTGGTTGTGGGCTGTCCAGTTCCCCTACAACAGAAAAATGGAAACACGTGGAAAGAGCATCCTTTATGCGTAACCACATAAATTCCTTACAACATGTTCCCGTCTCTGTTTCTGCTAAATTGAGAGCTTTGATTCTCAGAGAAAATGTTCTCCTTAAAGATATTTCACATAATATCTTCCTTTCAAAATCTCTTTGTATATTAGATTTATCAAGAACAGGCATTGTAGAAATCCCTCCAGCCATTGGTGGGATGGCTGCACTTGCACATCTCGACTTGTCTTTCACAAAGATCAAATCACTGCCGAAGGAAGTACGGAGACTAGTGAATCTTAGATTTCTTGGCTTGGAGGGTACTAATCTCCTTGAGGATGTTCCTGATAAGGTCTTTTCTGAGCTCTCTAAGTTAATTGACCTCAACATGTATGATAGCTTTGGTGACTGGGCTGTAAAAGAAAATCAGATTTCCCCAGAGAGTGGTAGAGCAAGCTTAGAAGAGCTTGAAGGCTTGGAAAAATTGAGCGTTCTTGGGATCACTATAAGTAATGCCATTGCTTATGAGCAATTCTTAAGCACAAAAAGACTAATGAAAGCTGTGGGGCGTCTGGTTGTGAAACACTGCTCGCATGTGCAAATATCGATCAAGTTTCGTTATGTCAAGTATCTCACTATTTGTGATTGTTTTGATTTAAAGGAGCTGGTGTTTGGCACTGATGGACTGTACAAGGAAAATGAGTGGTGTAGAATTGATTTAGAAGTACTGCGGCTTGTAGGTTTATACAAAGCACATATAGTTTGGTCAGATGTTCGCCTTGCTGGTTGGTACAGTTCAGTGAGTGATCTAACTATTGGCTTTTGCCACGAGCTTACCGACATATCTTGGGTTTCTTACATGAATGTTGAACACCTTAATATTTTCTCATGCAAGAAGTTAGAGCAACTCATCAAGGATGCCAAGAAAGCTAACATCTTTTTCAACTCAAAGGTCACCTACTTCGATGAACTTAAAACTCTACGCCTTCGGAAGCTACCTAACTTGACAAGCATATGCTTGGATGTACCGGAATTTCCTGCTCTCGTGTCTGTCAAAGTGTTGGAATGCCCCCAACTGAGGAAGCTACCGCTTGAAAATCTTGTCCAAAGGACAATCGCTCAAAAGCAAAACATAGAGGTAACAATCACGGGTAAGAGAGAATGGTGGGACGATTTGGATTGGATCGATGCAGAAGTGAAAGGAGTGTTAGATGTGCATTTTCAAGCAGAGTGATGGCATATATTATGGCACTTCAATCCTCACCAGTATTTTGTTTTTTTTTTTGTCAAAGTTCAGTTTATAAAACCATGTTGTGATTTAGCTTTCAGCATATTCAATGATGTTTCATTTTATTCCTCTTGTTGTACCAATATCACAACGGCCTTAGTGTAAACCTTTGCTCATCTGAATGCATCTATTTCGTTTTCTTCATTTTTGATTCATTGATTATATTAGCATTAGTGCAGTATCAGTTTGTTAAGACATTTATCTTATGTTTAGTTAAGGCTAAATACACTGGTGCAGATATATGAATAAATGCACATTTCATCTTTTGTGGGCACATTGTCTGATAACAAATGTAACACCATTTATTACGTATCTTCTCTCTTTCAGTTTCTTCAGTCAGATCAGGTGCTCTCGATTTCGCTGATAGAGCTGGAACTAGTTATTTGAACTAGCTGATAAATCATATTAAGTGATTTCGTCCCTTCAGTATATTCAAAGTCCAGTTGTTCAACACTTTATAGATCTTGTAGACTTGAATGCAGGCTTAAGATCATATAAACTAGGGTTCTACCTATGAGAATTTAGAATTAAGAAAATATTTTTCCATGCATTCCATTGATTGAAAGGGGTATAAATAGGTTACAAACAGAATCAGAAAACAATCTCTATTCTAAGGAAGGTTACAAACATAATCAGTAAACAATCTCTATTCTAAGGAAGGTTACAAACAGAATCAGAAAACAATCTCTATTCTAAGAAATTATAAATTCTTAGCTATACACATCTAAATAATCTAAAGAAGGAAATTATCTTTTAATATCTCTAATATGCCCCCGCAAGTTAGAGCTTCGAGGGAAGAGTCCAATCTTGAGTATTAACTGATGAAAGCGTGTGCGGGGTAGAGTTTTAGTGAGAGCATCTGCCAACTGATCTGTAGAAGAGACATGCGTCACTCGAAGAAGTCCATGTTGAACTTGTTCACGAATGAAATGATAGTCGAGGGCAACATGTTTCATACGGGAATGAAACACCGGATTAGAACATAAATTTGTGGCTCCCACATTATCACAGTAGATGACCGGTTTCTGAGAGGTAGAGAACCCAAGCTCACCAAGAAGAGATGTGATCCAGCGCAATTCCGCAGCTGTAGCAGCAACCGATCGATATTCAGCTTCAGTCGATGATCGAGCAACCGTGCGCTGTTTCTTGTAACTCCAGGAGATGGGGTTGCAACCAAGATAAACAATGTATGCGCTAGTGGAGGTGAAGTCATCTTTGTTACCAGCCCAGTCAGCATCAGAGAAAGCATGAAGATCAAGTGTTGAGCGGCAACGGAGTAGAATTCCCTGATCTATAGTTCCACAAAGATACCTAAGAAGACGTTTTACAGCATTCCAATGATCAGTGGTTGGACGATGCAAGAACTGAGAAAGTTTGTTGACCACATATGCAATGTCCGGGCGAGTCAGAGAGAGGTATTGAAGACTTCCCACAATGGTACGATATGCAGTGGGATCTGATAGCGCAGAGCCCGAGTGAAGAACAAGAGTGGGTGATGTGGCGAGAGGTGTGGCTACCGGGCGGGCATTGGTCATCTTGGTATGAGCAAGAAGATCAGCAATATATCTCCGTTGTGATAGAATGATGCCCTGTGAGTGAGGGACAACTTCTACGCCAAGGAAGTAGGTTAACGGACCAAGATCCTTTAACGAAAATCGATTAGCTAGAAGTGTAATGAATTCCTGAACTGCAGTAGAATCACTTCCTGTGATAATAATATCATCAACATAGACAAGAAGATAAAGAGTTACTTCATTTTGGTTGAAGATAAATAGAGAGGTGTCTGCAGTAGAGTTGATGAAGCCGGAGTGGAGGAGGAACTGACGAAGTTCATTATACCACGCACGAGGTGCTTGCTTGAGCCCATAGATAGCTTTTCTCAACTTGCAGACATGCTTGGGGTGGTCAGTATCAATGAAGCCTTGTGGTTGTTGCATGTAGACATCTTCAGTGAGAGTGCCCTGAAGAAAAGCATTGTTGACGTCAAGTTGACGGAGAGACCAGCCACGGCTGATTGCAATAGAGAGCACCAGACGAACAGTTGTGGGTTTGACAACAGGTCTGAATGTCTCATGGTAGTT
>JAEMOT010001378.1:400892-432912 GCA_019297695.1 Apostasia ramifera | reverse complement strand
AAATACATTGATATAACAAATCTAGAATGCATAATGTGAGTACATAGTTACAATAGTTTAGTTGGAATAGATACATGTATAAATCCATGTGTTCATTTGAAATACAACGAAACCTCATGAAATAGTCGTAAAACTACTATTATTCAATTTAAATAACTTATTTTGAGTTAAAATACAATAATATAATCATTCCAAATTATGTAATTTCGAGTACTAACTTAAAATACTTTTATATTACATAGATTTATATCTAAAAACTAGTTTTCTTCATAAATATAATGAAAATTTACCGAACATTAAGACAATTGCTTGTATTTCGACAAAATACTTTATTCTGCAGTGAATTATACTCGATATGCATGTATTCGACTTAAATTCATCATTATAGCAATAAATAGTTATAAATTTGCCAACGTTTATATCAAATATGTTGATATATAATAAATTTGTCTCTCAAAATGTTTATTAAGTTGAAATACACGGATATACTATCAAATAGAAGTGTAATTGCAGGGATTCTATAAAAATCCAATCGAACTCTCCGAGTCGATCACTAAATATATGTTTTGATTTAAAATACGTTGAAATAACAAATCTAGATTGCATAATTGTGAGTACATAGTTACAATAGTTTAGTTTGGAATAGATACATGTCTAAACCCTTGTATTCATTTGAAATATAATGAAACATCATCAAATAATCATAAAACTACTATTATTCAATTAAAATTACTTATTTTCTATTAAAATACAATGATATAATAGTTCTAAATTATTTAATTTCGACTACTAACTTAAAATTCTTTTATATTACATAGATTAATATCTAAATTCTGGTTTTCTTAATAAATATAATGAAAATTTATCGAACATTAAGATAATTGCTAGTATTTCGACAAAATACTTTATTATGCAGTGAATTGTACTCGATATGCATGTATTCGGTTTAAATTCATCATTATAGCAATTAAGATGAAATACAAAAAGTGTTTATTAAGATGAAATACACCGATATACTATCAAGTAGAAGTGTAATTGCTGGGATCTATTAAAATCCAATCGACTCTCCGAGTCGATCACTAAATATATGTTTTGATTTAAAATACTTTGATATAACAAATCTAGATTGCGTAATTTGGAGTACATAGTTACAATAGTTTAGTTTGGAATAGATACATGTCTAAATCCTTGTATTCAATTGAAATACAGAGAAACATCATCAAATAATCATAAAACTACTATTATTCAATTAAAATAACTAATTTTCAGTTAAAATATAATGATATAATCGTTCTAAATTATGTAATTTCGAGTACTAACTTAAAATACTTTTATATTACATAGATTAATATCTAAAAGCTAGTTTTCTTCATAAATATAACGCAAATTTATCGAACATTGAGACAATTGCTAGTATTTCGCCAAAATACTTTATTATGCAGTGAATTGTACTCGATATGTAAGTATTCGACCTAAATTCATCGTTATAGCAATAAATAGTTATAAATTTGCCAGCGTTTATATCAAATATGTTTATATATAATAAATCTGTCTCTCAAAGTGTTAATTAAGTTGAAATACACGGATATACTGTCAAATAGAAGTGTAATTGCAGGGATTATATAAAAATCCAATCGGACTCTCCGAGTCGATCACTAAATATATGTTTTGATTTAAAATACTTCGATATAACAAATCTAGATTGCATAATTGTGAGTACATAGTTACAATAGTTTAGTTTGGAATAGATACATATCTAAATCCTTGTATTCATTTGAAATACAGTGAAACATCATCAAATAATCATAAAACTACTATTATTCAATTAAAATAACTTATTTTCAGTTAAAATACAATGATATAATCGTTCTAAATTATGTAATTTCGAGTACTAACTTAAAATACTTTTGTATTACATAGATTAATATCTAAAAGCAAGTTTTATTCATAAATATAATGAAAATTTATCGAATATTAAGACAATTGCTAGTATTTCGGCGAAATACTTTATTATGAAGTGAATTGTACTCGATATGCATATATTCGGCCTAAATTCATCGTTATAGCAATAAATAGTTATGAATTTGCCAGCATTTATATCAAATATGTTGATATATAACAAATCAATCTCTCAAAGTGTTTATTAAGTTGAAATACACCGATATACTGTTAAATAGAAGTGTAATTGCAGGGATTCTATTAAAATCCAATCGGACTCTTCGAGTTGATCACTTAATATATGTTTTGATTTAAAATACTTTGATATAACAAATCTTGATTGCGTAATTGGGAGTACATAGTTACAATAGTTTAGTTTGGAGTAGATACATGTCTAAATCCTTGTATTCAAATGAAATACAGTGAAATATCATCAAGTAATCATAAAACTACTATTATTCAATTAAAATAACTTATTTTCAGTTAAAATACAATGATATAATCGTTCTAAATTATGTAATTTCGAGTACTAACTTAAAATACTTTTATATTACATACATTAATATCTAAAAGCTAGTTTTCTTCATAAATATAATGCAAATTTATCGAACATTGAGACAATTGCTAGTATTTCGCCAAAATACTTTATTATGCAGTGAATTGTACTCGATATGTAAGTATTCGACCTAAATTCATCGTTATAGCAATAAATAGTTATAAATTTGCCAGCGTTTATATCAAATATGTTGATATATAATAAATCTGTCTCTCAAAGTGTTAATTAAGTTGAAATACACGGATATACTGTCAAATAGAAGTGTAATTATAGGGATTATATAAAAATCCAATCGGACTCTCCGAGTCGATCACTAAATATATGTTTTGATTTAAAATACTTCGATATAACAAATCTAGATTGCATAATTGTGAGTACATAGTTACAATAGTTTAGATTGGAATAGATACATGTCTAAATCCTTGTATTCCTTTGAAATACAGTGAAAGATCATCAAATAATCATAAAACTACTATTATTCAGTTAAAATAACTTATTTTCAGTTAAAATACAATGATATAATCATTCCAAATTATGTAATTTCATACTGTCAAATAGAAGTGTAATTATAGGGATTATATAAAAATCCAATCGGACTCTCCGAGTCGATCACTAAATATATGTTTTGATTTAAAATACTTCGATATAACAAATCTAGATTGCATAATTGTGAGTACATAGTTACAATAGTTTAGATTGGAATAGATACATGTCTAAATCCTTGTATTCCTTTGAAATACAGTGAAAGATCATCAAATAATCATAAAACTACTATTATTCAGTTAAAATAACTTATTTTCAGTTAAAATACAATGATATAATCATTCCAAATTATGTAATTTCATACTGTCAAATAGAAGTGTAATTATAGGGATTATATAAAAATCCAATCGGACTCTCCGAGTCGATCACTAAATATATGTTTTGATTTAAAATACTTCGATATAACAAATCTAGATTGCATAATTGTGAGTACATAGTTACAATAGTTTAGTTTGGAATAGATACATGTCTAAATCCTTGTATTCATTTGAAATACAATGAAACATCATCAAATAATCATAAAACTACTATTATTCAGTTAAAATAACTTATTTTCAGTTAAAATACAATGATATAATCATTCTAAATTATGTAATTTCGATTACTAACTTAAAATACTTTTATATTACATAGATTAATATCTAAATTCTAGTTTTCTTAATAAATGTAATGAAAATTTATCGAATATTAAGACAATTGCTAGTATTTAGACAAAAATACTTTATTATGCAGTGAATTGTACTCGATATGCATGTATTCGGCTTAAATTCATCGTTATAGCAATTAAGATGAAATACACAAAGTGTTTATTAAGATGAAATACACCGATATACTGTCAAGTAGAAGTGTAATTGCAGGGATTCTATTAGAATCCAATCGGACTCTCCGAGTCGATCACTAAAAATATGTTTTCATTTAAAATACTTTAATATAACAAATATAGATTGCGCAATTGTGAGTACATAGTTACAATAGTTTAGTTTGGAATAGATACATGTCTAAATCCATGTGTTCATTTGAAATACAATGAAACCTCATGAAATAATCGTAAAACTACTATTATTCAATTAAAATAACTTATTTTGAGTTAAAATACAATGATATAATCGTTCCAAATTATGTAATTTCGAGTACTAACTTAAAATACTTTTATATTACATAGATTTATATCTAAAAGCTAATTTTCTTCATAAATATAATGAAAATTTATCGAACATTATGACAATTGCTAGTATTTAGGCAAAATACTCTATTCTGCAGAGAATTGTACTCGATATGCATGTTTTCGACTTAAATTCATCGTCATAACAATAAATAGTTATAAATTTGCTCGCGTTTATATCAAATATGTTGATATATAATAAATCTGTCTCTTAAAGTGTTTATTAAGTTGAAATACACGGATATACTGTCAAATAGAAGTGTAATTGCAGGGATTCTATTAAAATCCAATCGGACACTTCGAGTCGATCACTAAATATATGTTTTGATTTAAAATACTTTGATAAAACAAATCTAGATTGCGTAATTGGGAGTACATAGTTACAATAGTTTAGTTTGGAATAGATACATGTCTAAATCCATGTATTCAATTGAAATACAGTGAAACATCATCAAATAATCATAAAAATACTATTATTTAATTAAAATAACTTATTTTCAGTTAAATTACAATGATATAATCATTCTAAATTATGTAATTTCGAGTACTAACTTAAAATACTTTTATATTACATAGATTAATATCTAAATTCTAGTTTTCTTAATAAATATAATGAAAATTTATCGAACATTAAGACAATTGCTAGTATTTAGACAAAAATACTTTATTATGCTGTGAATTGTACTCGATATGCATGTATTCGGCTTAAATTCATCGTTATAGAAATTAAGATGAAATACACAAAGTGTTTATTAAGATGAAATACACCGATATACTGTCAAGTAGAAGTGTAATTGCAGGGATTCCATTAAAATCCAATCGGACTCTCCGAGTCGATCACTAAATATTTGTTTTCATTTAAAATACTTTGATATTACAAATATAGATTGCGCAATTGTGAGTACATAGTTACAATAGTTTAGTTTGGAATAGATACATGTCTAAATCCATGTGTTCATTTGAAATACAACGAAACCTCATGAAATAATCGTAAAACTACTATTATTCAATTTAAATAACTTATTTTGAGTTAAAATACAATGATATAATCATTCCAAATTATGTAATTTCGAGTACTAACTTAAAATACTTTTATATTACATAGATTTATATCTAAAAACTAGTTTTCTTCATAAATATAATGAAAATTTACCGAACATTAAGACAATTGCTTGTATTTCGACAAAATACTTTATTCTGCAGTGAATTATACTCGATATGCATGTATTCGACTTAAATTCATCGTTATAGCAATAAATAGTTATAAATTTGCCAGCGTTTATATCAAATATGTTGATATATAATAAATCTTTCTCTCAAAATGTTTATTAAGTTGAAATACACGGATATACTGTCAAATAGAAATGTAATTGCAGGGATTCTATAAAAATCCAATCGAACTCTCCGAGTCGATCACTAAATATATGTTTTGATTTAAAATACGTTGATATAACAAATCTAGATTGCATAATTGTGAGTACATAGTTACAATAGTTTAGTTTGGAATAGATACATGTCTAAATCCTTGTATTCATTTGAAATATAGTGAAACATCATCAAATAATCATAAAACTACTATTATTCAATTAAAATTACTTATTTTCTATTAAAATACAATGATATAATAGTTCTAAATTATTTAATTTCGACTACTAACTTAAAATACTTTTATATTACATAGATTAATATCTAAATTCTAGTTTTCTTAATAAATATAATGAAAATTTATCGAACATTAAGATAATTGCTAGTATTTCGACAAAATACTTTATTATTTAGTGAATTGTACTCGATATGCATGTATTCGGTTTAAATTCATCATTATAGCAATTAAGATGAAATACAAAAAGTGTTTATTAAGATGAAATACACCGATATACTATCAAGTAGAAGTGTAATTGCAGGGATTCTATTAAAATCCAATCGGACTCTCCGAGTCGATCACTAAATATATGTTTTGATTTAAAATACTTTGATATAACAAATCTAGATTGCGTAATTGGGAGTACATAGTTACAATAGTTTAGTTTGGAATAGATACATGTCTAAATCCTTGTATTCAATTGAAATACAGTGAAACATCATCAAATAATTATAAAACTACTATTATTCAATTAAAATAACTTATTTTTAGTTAAAATACAATGATATAATCGTTCTAAATTATGTAATTTCGAGTACTAACTTAAAATACTTTTATATTACATAGATTAATATCTAAATTCTAGTTTTCTTAATAAATATAATGAAAATTTATCGAATATTAAGACAATTGCTAGTATTTCGATAAAATACTTTATTATGCAGTGAATTGTACTCGATATGTATGTATTCGGCTTAAATTTATCGTTATAGCAATTAAGATGATATACACAAAGTGTTTATTAAGATGAAATACACTGATATACTGTCAAGTAGAAGTGTAATTACAGGGATTCTGTTAAAATCCAATCGGACTCTCCGAGTCGATCACTAAATATATGTTTTGATTTAAAATACTTTGATATAGCAAATCTAGATTGCGTAATTGTGAGTACATAGTTACAATTGCTTAGTTTGGAATAGATACATGTTCAAATCCTTGTATTCATTTGAAATAGAGTGAAACATAATCAAATAATCGTAAAACTACTATTATTCAATTAAAATAACTTACTTTCAGTTAAAATACAATGATATAATCGTTCTAAATTATGTAATTTCGAGTACTAACTTAAAATACTTTTATATTACATAGATTAATATCGAAAATCTAGTTTTCTTAATAAATTTATGAAAATTTATCGAACATTAAGATAATTGCTAGTATTTCGACAAAATACTTTATTATGCAGTGAATTATACTCGATATGCATGTATTCGACTTAAATTTATCGTTATAGCAATTAAGATGAAATACACAAATTGTTTATTAAGATGAAATACTCCGATATATTGTCAAGTAGAAGTGTAATTGCGGGCATTCTATTAAAATCCAATCAGATTGTCCGAATCGATCACTAAATATATGTTTTGATTTAAAATGCTTAGATATAACAAATCTAGATTGCACAATTGTGAGTACATAGTTACAATAGTTTAGTTTGGAATATATACAAGTTTAAATCATTGTATTCATTTGAAAAAACAATGAAACATCATCAAATAAGTGTAAAACTACTATTATTCAATTAAAATAACTTATTTTCAATTAAAGTACAATGAAATAATCGTTCTAATTTATGTAATTTCGAGTACTAACATAAAATACTTTAATGTTACATAGATTAATATCTAAATGCTAGCTTTCTTCATAAATATAATGAAAATTTATCGAACATTAAGATAATAGCTAGTATTTCGGCAAAATATTTTATTATGAATTGAATTGTACTCGATATGCATGTATTCGGCCTAAATTCATCGTTATAGCAATATATAATTATAAATTTACCTTCATTTATATCAAATATGTTGATATATAATAAATCGATCTCTCAAAGTATTTATTAAGTTGAAATACACCGATATACTGTCAAGTAGAAGTGTAATTGCAGGGATTCTTTTAAAATCCAATCGGGCTCTCCGAGTCGATCACTAAATATATGTTTTGATTTAAAATACTTTGATATAACAAATCTAGATTGCGTAATTGTGAGTACATAATTACAATAATTTAGTTTGGAATAGATACATGTCTAAATCCTTGTATTCATTTGAAATACAGTGAAACATCATCAAATAATCGTAAAACTACTATTATTCAATTAAAATAACTTATTTACAGGTAAAATACAATGATATAATCTTTCTAAATTATGTAATTTCGAGTTCTAACTTAAAATACTTTTATGTTACATAGATTAATATCTAAATTCTAGTTTTCTTAATAAATATAATGAAAATTTATCGAACATTAAGACAATTGCTAGTATTTCGACAAAATACTTTATTATGCAGTGAATTGTACTCGATATGCAAGTATTTGGCTTAAATTCATAGTTTATAGCAATTAAGATGAAATACACAAAGTGTTTATTAAGATGAAATTCACCGATATACCGTCAAGTAGAAGTGTAATTGCAGGCATTCTGTTAAAATCCAATCAGATTGTCCGAGTCGATCACTAAATATATGTTTTGATTTAAAATACTTTGATATAACAAATCTAGATTGCTTAATTGTGAGTACATAGTTACAATAGTTTAGTTTGGAATAGATACATGTCTAAATTCTTTTATTTATTTGAAATAAAATGAAACATCATCAACTAATCGTAAAACTACTATTATTCAATTAAAATAACTTATTTTCAGTTAAAATACAACGATATAATCGTTCTAAATAATGTAATTTCGAGTACTAACATAAAATACTTTTATATTACATAGATTAATATCTAAATGCTAGTTTTCTTCATAAATATAATGAAAATTTATCGAACATTAAGACAATTGCTAGTATTTCGGCGAAATACTTTATTATGAAGTGAATTGTACTCGATATGCATGTATTAGGCCTAAATTCATCGTTTTAGCAATAAATAGTTATAAATTTGCTAGCGTTTATATCAAATATGTTGATATATAATAAATCGATCTCTCAAAGTATTTATTAAGTTGAAATACACCGATATACTGTCAAGTAGAAGTGTAATTGCAGGGATTCTTTTAAAATCCAATCGGACTCTCCGAGTCGATCACTAAATATATGTTTTGATTTAAAATACTTTGATATAACAAATCTAGATTGCGTAATTGTGAGTACATAATTACAATAATTTAGTTTGGAATAGATACATGTCTAAATCCTTGTATTCATTTGAAATACAGTGAAACATCATCAAATAATCGTAAAACTGCTATTATTCAGTTAAAATAACTTATTGTGCAACGTATTGATCTTCAAATGCATGTATTTCTGTTATATTTAACAATATATCAATAAGTAGTCGTAAACCTGCCACTTTTGAGTTAAAATACAGTGATACAGAACGAATCAGTACCCAAATGAGTCGATTAAGTTTAAATACGTCGATATACTATTAGTTATATGTGCAATTGCGGCTTTTACGAGAAACTAAATTCATATGCATCAAATCAAAAGGCAATTATGTGTCTTCCATTAAAATGACTCGTTGTAACAAATATATATTGTGCAATAGCGAGTACTAATTCAAAAAGTCATGATGTGTAATAAATAGAAGTGTAAGTGCTAATATTTTACTTAAATATACAATAAATAATTATCGAATTGTTGTATAATCGATAGTATTCAATTAAAAGAACTTAAAATATAACGAATCTTTCAGGTTGAAGTATAATTACTAGTATTATATTAAAATCCAATCGTATGAAGCGAGTCGATCACCAAATATTTATTTTCAATTAAAATACATTAATATATCAAATCTAGATTCGTAATTGTACGTACTAAGCTGAAATACCTTAATACGAAATAGATAAATGTCTAAATGTTAGTATTCATTTCAAATATAATAAACAATCTTTGAATAATCGTGTAATTGCTATTATTTAATTAATATAACTTATTATACAATGAATTGATCTCCAAATGCATGTATTTATTTTAAATTTATTAATATATCAATAAATAGTTGTAACCCTCCCACAATTCAATTGAAATACACTGATATGAAATAAATCTTTACTTAAAAGAGTTTATTTCTTTTAACCACATTGATATATTATCACGTATTTGTGTAAGATTTAGGGTTTAGGGTAATTTCTGCTTTCTTATGGAAATACATTCAAATGCATCGAATCGAGCGCCAAATATGTGTCTTTGTTGAAATGTAATGATGAGATAAATATAAATCATGTAACTAAGAGTACTAATTTAAAATGCCTTGATATATATTAAATTGATATCTAAGTGCTAATATTTAGTTCAAATATAAGAAACAATTATCCAATCATTGTCTAATTGTTATTAGCCAGTTAAAAGAACTTAAAAGTTAACAAATCATTTTCTAAATTCTTATATTTAATCTAAAGTCATTGATATAGTGAAGAATAGTTGTAAAATTGTCACTATTTAATTCAAATACATAGATATATAACAAATCAATTTCAAAAAGAGTTTATTTAGTTTAAATATATCGATATAATATTAAGTTGAGGTGTAATTACCGCTATTATGTAATCTCAAATCGATCGCCACATATATGTTTTAAGTTAAAACACATCAATATAAAAAATATAAATTGCGTAATTATGATTATTAAGTAAAAATACCTTGATATGGTTTAGCTTACTGCCTAAATGCTAATTTTCTTCTCAAAAATAATGAAAACTATCGAATAGTAGAATAACTGCAAGAATTTAGATGAAATAATTTATTATGAGATGAATTAGTCACTAAATGCATGTATTGTGGCTAAATTCATTGATGCGACGTTGAATAGTTATAAAATTACCATTATTTAATTCAAATATATTGATATGTAATAATTAAGTCTTTAAAAGTGTCTATTAAACGAAAAACATCGCTATATTATTTAGTAGATATTTAATTATTGATATTATGCAAAAATTCAGTCATATGCATTAAATCGATAGCCAAATATATGTTTTTAGATAAAATATATTATGCATACACATGATGGTGGCAATGATTTTATTGCGTTTATACTAGCCTAGTGCTGTTTCATCTTATTATAGCATAGTTAATTACAAGAACATGTTTGCAGCCTAGTTTTCCTTTGTTCTAGTCATTACTATTGGGTATCATTTGATGAATCTCGTAGTATAGTGGAATTGAGACCACCGGGGAAGGTTAAGAGACACGATAGACTTCAAAGTTGCCCTATAAGAAACACCATGAATGAAGCAATAAGAGTGGATGCACGCACTTGTAGTTATTATCATAACAAAACATAATCGAATGGACATGCAAAGAAAATCAAGAGAATAGATGGTAAGTCGTGTTTTCTTTTTTATAATTATAAATTTATGCTTAATATTGAATAATTATATTTTATTTATTTCAGAATATATAAAAATATGACTCGAGACAGGCATGCAAATCACAAAATATAAAGAATTATTATTGTAGAGTTATTGCTGTTAATTTTTTTGAAATATATGAATAATTTGTATGATATTTAGAATACATTAAAGATAGTATTGCAAGATGAAATATCGAAAAATTAACTTCTAAATATCTAATCCCTCAGTATGTGAAGATGGCTCAAGTGTATGAGACTAGTCAGGGTGAGCTGCACAATGAACACCACTTAGATGCACTAAGAATGAGTGTATCGCTAATAGATATTCTATAAGTATATCCCTCTTATTATCATGTTTTCGATCATGTATCATATCAAGTTTATAAAATAATTTTAGTTAGTTATTATTGATACATTTGAAAAAAATAATTTATAAAAAATTTAATGTTCTTTTTTGGGCGGTAAAAATGTTATTAGAATAGCCTGAGCTGTGGGTTATTTGTAAAAATATTTCTAAATATTTTTTAAATGACTTAAATTATTAATTAATTAATTAATTAATAAACTATTATAAAAAATTAGCCGTAGCGCCCCGCATTTGCGCCCGAACATCTGCGCTGCGGCTCTGCGATTGAAATAATTTCTCCACCTTCGCATCGATTCCGCTTTGACTCGCCCGTCAGGGTTCTGTCGACCATCGTTCTCCATCTGATCGGCGGAGACAATGATCGCTGTTACTTCCCTAATCAAACGCTATTCCGTGCCGTTGATTCTCTTTGCCATAGGCCTCTTCTTCCAGCTGATCGTTTTGCCTGCCTCTTATCCCTTATCGCATTACGATGGTAATCGGTCCCTTTATTATGTTTGATGACTCTTTTAGGACAAGGTTTGTCAAGCGTCTAATCTGTCTTGTCTCTCTTGTGCCAGTTTTGGGTGTCAAAAGGTTCGCGACCTTGGAGGAAATTGAGGAAGCGTATCACAAGTTCTCCTTGAAATGGTACCATCTAAGTTGTCTTCCAGCCATGTACTTCATTGTTATTTCCGTCTGTCCCTTTTTTTTTGTTAGAGCTTTTCATTCTTATCCAGCATTTTGCCAGCTACTTATATAAAATGTCTAGTTGTTGCAATTATAATTAGGGATAACGCTTATATAGATGAACGTATGTTTTCTGTAGAACTTCAAATCGTGCACCTTTTCGTTTGCCTATGAAGGGCTGGTATTGGTTTATGCTTTGAACTATCAATTTTCATGCGTTATATATTGTTGGAAAAGACAGCTAATTTATGTCAAGCAAGCTTCTAATTTGCATGACTTGAATGGTTAAGGATTGGATCAACTGGAATGATTGATGGGAAGCTTGAAAGATTTTGAGACTTTGGAGGATAACTAAGGTTTAGGAATTGACTCCCAAAGCTTGGTTCTTTCCCTCATAGCATATTGAGGTTCAAAGATTCTCACCCAAAACTCAACCTTTCTTTTCACAGGATATCAATTCATTGATGTAACCAAAATCTCATGTCAAACACCAAATTTTTTGATCAAGGTCTGAATATAAATAAATTATTATAGAAAGTGTTTACATAAGAAGGCTAATCATAGAGTTGGCAATTTTAAACTAACCACTGAACCCGACCTGAACCTAACCCGGCTTTATCGAGTATGGGTCATTTATACAGGTATGGGTCGCAACCGAGTCGACCTGCATTTGACTTGCATAAAAGGACTCGAGTATGAGTTTGCGAGTCAACTCGATTATGACCTGCCAATGACCTATTTATTCAAAATAGTATATATATTTAATATTAATTATTAGATGTGTATTGCATAATTTAATTGAATTTTCAATATTTAAATTAAACTTTGTGACTATAATGATTCAAAGTAAAAATATTGAATTTATCAAATTTTGATGCCTAAAAAATTATAATAAATAAGTTGGATGGTTAGCTCGGATAACTCGTTTATTAAACTAGATGGGTGTGGATCTTGATACTTGACTCGTTTAATAAATATGTTGGGTTGAAGTCAAGCTTAAATGAGTCGCATCACAAAATGAGTTGACCCGAACCCAACCCACCAACCCAAATTCTATTAAATAAATAAATGTATCACTAAATATAATAACTTAAAAATATAAATCAATAAATCAATTTGAAGCATGATGAAGTAAGATGACAACTTGCATCAGTCATGATGGTGATCATGGTGTAATTTAATATGACCTCTTGATGGTTAACGTGACTATACCTATCCAGTTTGTTGTATAGTGTCCCACCTTTTTCTTTTAGATGTATTTCATGTGTTTTGAGAGGTTTGCACTAATTGAATTTTGACTAAATGGACATTTTTAAGTAAGTTTGACACGATATCTTTGATTTTGATTGTGACATTTCAGGTCATCGAATTCAGGCTTGCTTACTACCTCCGAGTTTATTAAGGTTTGTATTTAGGTGATGCACAATTTCTTAATTACTTCTAGAATGTAAATCTGTGCATTTGAAATATTTATATGTGAAGTTAAAGCGTGAATCCTGAAAAGTAATGAATTCATTTGATTGTTATAACGGAATCCTAATTTTACGCCCAAGTTTATTGTGAGAAAAAGAAAAGTACTTTGCGTTGCTTTTTCTATTTCCTCATTCTTTATGCATATAGTATTCTTCTATATTTCTCCCATTCTATGTTTTGCAACCTCTGTCAGTATTTTGTTTCGATATGGTAGTTTTACCTATGATTTGTATGTATCATATCACATTGCATCTCTTTGACTTGAAACAGTGCTAGTTTATAAAGTTTGACTTATGATTACAATCATTTTTTTACGGAATATGATTACAATCATTGATTATAGTTACTGATAGCCTAACCGCAATTATTTGGATTTAGCTTGAAACCTCAGTCAATGTTTTATTTCGACCATCATTATTGTTTAGTGTTTTATCTGATGTTAGGTGTAATCATCGTCATTGTCACTATTAGTAGTCCTATACCAACTATTTAAGCTTCAATTTATGAATTTTTCACTAATCATAATGTAATCATTCTCACAATTCTAACATACAATGACTTTTGTGTAACTTCTAATTTGGTTCCTTTTTAGTTATTATCCTTCGCATAAATGTTATTTACCCTCCTTAGCGGGGCATTTTCCTATTTATACTTCACATTTTTATACCATCTATTGCTTAGGAGATCAAACCTTGATCTCAGAGCCAACTGGGATTAACTCGAGAACTACTTTGGTAAACTGAAGGACATTCCATGAGTTAGAAGGTAGCATTGGAATTGAAGGAAGAACTCGTGACTAGCCAACACAAGTAATCAAGGATCTTATGATGGTAACATGTACAGTCTTGAATATACTTGTGAGGACCCGAATGAATCAAGAAGAGACATGCGGAACAAATTTTGAGTCTTTCTACCATGAATCTTTGAAGGCACAAACAATGTTAGGTCTTAACCCTAACCTGTGCCATTCCGCAGACTCTACGATGGCTCGACTGGGTCCACAAGTGAGAGAAGGTCAAAGTGCTATGGTGCTTGATTAGATGAAGATCGACTTGTCCTACCAACTACTTTTATGGGGATATCTAGAATACAATTACAAAAGCTTTTTATTGGATAGGATTGTCAGGCACGAGGTTTGCTTCACGCAACTTAAGTGGATTTTTTATATATCATTGGACAGCCCATGGCTCCTGAAATGTTAGCTATAGTGGATGCTACTACAGTCTCTTATTTGTAGTAATATATTTATTTTATGGGAAATTACGTCTAGGTCTTTGATGTTATGGCATAATTCATGTAAGTCAATGATTTTAAATTTTTAACATCTTGGCCCATAATTCATACATCAATTAAGTTATTTTATAATTTTTACCAATTTTACTCATTTTCCTCTCTTCTCCCTCCCATCTCTCTTCTCTAAGTTCTATATATGTGGAAGTTAGGTAGCCTGTTAGCCTCACTTCTCTCTCTCTGTCTCCTTTTCCCCGCTTTTTTCTCTCTCTCCCCTCCATAGGGGAGCAAGCAAAGGGGGTTCTGCAGCTCACCCCCTCCTCCTCTCTCTCTCCTCCCACAGGGGAGCAAATGAAGGCGGGAGAGCTCCTCACCACCCCTCTCCTCCTCTTTCTCTCTCTCTCACCCTCTCTTTCTCTTGCAGGGGAGTAGGTTGAGGGTGATGCGCCTCCCCCGACCCCCCTATTCCTCTCTTTCTCCCGTTAGGGACCTAGATGAGGTTCTAACCTATGTCATGGGCCTAGATGCTAAAAATTTAAAATTGTGAAACTGCTTGATATTATGTTCTAATGCTAGAGACTTGGAATATAATTTTTCTATTATTTTATCTTTTTGACTCCCAAACGATCATCTCAGCATTCTCAGTTTCATTTGTTTTAGGCCTAAACTCAAAATCTATGTGATAATGCTAGCCTACTTGCCTTTTTTTATAAATTTTTGCTAATTAAATTTCTATGTTCTTTTTTTGTATAATATTACAGAGGTAGTTATGATGTTTTGTAAATTTTCATGTATTTTGGCCACTGACTCGGTGCTCAGATTGTATCCCTATGATGGTTTTGCATTCGCATTCCCTCCAACTGAATAGATTCATGAGCTAAGACATGTTGGCAAAGGCAGAAAGTTCAATTGATTAGTGTTATACTAAACTGCAAAGTCCTTGTTCTGTCGATAATTTTTAAAAGACTGCTGATAGGGTTGATGTACCTTTACAGGTGCGCTATGCATTTGAGCTTTTGACTAATCCGATATGGAAGAGGGACTATGACTTGTTTGCTCTGGATGAGCACCTGGTAAGATTTGTTTGTAGTTGTTGTACTTGCTTAGCTATTTGCGATTATTTGTTATATGTCACTGTCAATATGACAAATTATAAATACTTTCAATGAACTTTGTTTAGAGTGTTCTCAATGATATTACAAAGCAATATTCTGGAGAAAACTACTCAAAGATCAACCTTCCATTACTAGATGCAACCTCATCCGGTAATTGACAAAACTAATTTGATTTGCTAGTTCAGTTAAAGATAAGCTAACTTCTCAACTTACTAGGCGGAAAGGATTTGGCTTTCAATGTCTTGACACCTGAAGAATTTGGTTCTGTTTTGGGTGGATCAAAGCCATTGTTGATACAGGTATAACCATGAATTACATTTGATGTTTTTTGCAAAAGAGAAAAAATAAAAAAAGAAAGAAAATAGCTATATTTGATGCCTCAGATTACCCTGCTTCAAGTTCATGTACATCTAAAGTCCCAGCATGGTTGATAGATTACTGTTTTATGGCCTTAAAATACTGTTTGTTGTGAAACTAAAGTCATCTTGTTACTTCTTTTTTTTTTAAAATTTGGTGTATAGGTCTATTCGAATGGGAGTTATCGTTGTGCTTCATTTATCAATTACTGGAAAAGGATAGGTATGCGATATTTGGTGGATGAGTTAGCAAACTGTTTCTTAATTTATTATAAATTTTTCTACTGCGATATCATCATGGCTTTTCTACATAAATTGTAAGCATTATCTTGTTTTTCTTTATGAAAACTTTAGACGATGCTGTTTTTGGAGCCTTCACTAACAGATTTTGGTATTTACTTTTGATTATGCACTTAATATATATAACAAACTATAAATTTTACCTTTAAGTTTAAGTGATTTTTTTTTATCACATAACATGCCAGATGCATTATTCCAGTTAACTTATTTTGCTTGGATCCTGTTAATGACACTGCTTTTTATTTTATAGTCATTTTGTATGCTTGATCCACAGTATCACTAGAATATCTTTAAATAAATGTAAAATATTAGAGCTTTCTTATTTCTTTTCTGGTCTCCTGATGGATAATTTGAACCCTCTCAAATTTTCATTTTGATAACATATCTTATATATGCACACACACATGCGTGTGTGCATGTGTGTATAGGCAATTTTTTTTGAATGGGGTATATATGTATTCAGGTACCCTTATTTTATATCTCAAAGTGCAAATAATAATATGCCCGTGTTTATCCATCACTATTTTCTGGATTTTTGGGCAACTTTTATACTTATTGTATATGCTTATCTGGATGTATTTCTAACTCCTCCAATATTAGTATTCATGCTAGCTAATATCTCATATACCATGGGGTAAATTACAATCGGCTATCTGATATATAACCTGCATTTAATACAATTAATCGTAAACCTAAACCCTAACCCCTCCTTTCCTTTTGTCTGCTACTATTCCTCCTTCCATGTGTATTTGCAGCCACTAAGTGAAAGTGATAAAAAGAGGGAAGCAAAGTGGCTCAAGGATGATGAGCAAAGGACTCAAGCTTATTATATTGCTTTTTTTTGGGATAACTAAGGAAGATCATCATTGTCTTTATTATATTGCTTTTTAATATGCTTATTTCATGTAAGAAAAAAATGGTGATAGCAGTCAAAAGTTGATGCTAAGAATGTTTCCTTGCAGCCCTACATAAAATTAAAGGTCCTTATTATGTTATCAAATAAATAACAAGGAGGAGCTAATATTTTATACCGGTCTAGCTGGTACAGTTCCACTTTTGTTTTTTAATTCCTCATTTCCCATTTTGCAGCTGGTTTATTGGATGGTGTTGCAGACACTGGCATGGTGGAACTTGGGAACATAAAACTTACTACTTTTTTTGCTGAAAGATATTCATTGAAGCATCCAATCTTCCGAAATGGTAATATTTTGATTATTTCTGACAAACCTATACGCATAATTATTGAGGCACTAATAGCATTGCGTGTTGTTCGGGCATGGCAAGGACAGGTACCACTTCAGTGCCTTGCCCTTTCCTAGATCGGTCAACACTTTAAAGTGCAAGTCCTTTTAAGACTGTTGTAATGTTGTTGAGCAACATTGGGTGCCTTGAGCATGTGGCCTTTTAATACCAAACAAACATTTTGCTCTTACCGTTTTCCCTTGTCATCATTTTTGTGTGTAGAATATGTGTGACATTCCTTAAAAAGTTTTGAAGTTTCTATTTTTGTCCATTTATAGTCTCCTCTCTAGTTTTTGACATTTTAATATTTTTGGAAATATAATTTAGAGTAAATATCATCTAGGTTCTTAAGTTGAGGGGGTAATATCACAAAGGTTTATGATTTTAAAAATCTTTCATCTGGATCCCTGAACTTCAAAATCATCCTAAATTGGATCGATGAGGTCAACGTAAATATTTCAATAACCTTTATTTTAACAAATTGTCTCAGTTTTCATTTCAATCTAAATAGAAATTATTTTAGAATTACACTTTAATTTTAAAATGAAAAAAATAAAGATAGAATCTAGAATGGTGGAGACGGAGAAAGAGGGTAAAATAGTAAATTTATATATTTTTTATTATTTTCTTAATTGGACCTAGTATGAAATATTTAAAAAACTCAGAAACCCAGATGGAAAATTTTGAAAATCACGGATCTTTGTAATATTATCTCCTAACCTTTGGAGCCCAAATGTTATTTTACCCTATAATTTATCTTTTATGCTTCATTTTTTTGTTGGTTCTTAATTTTCCTTGGTTGACTTTTTGGCTATTGTATTTTTTAAAATGTAATTTTAGTTCATGTGTTTTTTTGTTCCTTAATTTTTATTGTGCAACTTGATTAGTAAGTTTCCTATCACTTCTGTATTTTGTACTTGATTTGTAGTTATGTAGCTTGCTGTGAATTTTGTACTAAAACTTTAATATTAAAGCTCAAATGCTTTGTTGGAATATTTTGGACTAAAAATAGATACATAGCTCTCAAAATTTACTTCAATTTAAGTTAGGGTTGATCAATGAAGTTAAACAGATTATATTTCGGTTGTTTTCAGTTTAATCTGTTTTAACTCTGGTCAGTTTCACGTTGAATGTACGCCTTTTAAATTGTACAATAATAAATTGACTTCCTAATGAAAGCTACGTTTATCTTATGCCATATAATCAGTGTATTGGCTTACTTATAACCTTCAAATCACAAGATTTACAGAAGCCTTTTTGAGAAGAAAAAAACTATAGTATAAATTTTTAAGCATGTTCCAATTTTCAGTGAGACATGGGATTCTCTTCCGTGTCTTTGGAATTGCTAGCCAAGTGTCTACACGGTTCTATTTTGTTTGATTATAACAAATCAAAAAATGTTAAAAGTTCAGTCAGTTTAAACATATATAAAATAAACTTATTTGAGGAAACTTTAAATTCAAAGTTATAGCATAATAAGTACTCTATTTGCCTAATTTAATAAAAATTTGAATTCATATAACAGATAAGCTTCTCATATAAGCAAAACTAGACAAATAAATAAATTTTACAATATTTAATTGAAGACCTTCACATATAACTTTAAAATTAAAACTAATACAAGAATAAAACTTCAAGAACCCAGATTGATTATTTTCTTATAAGAAAACGAGATCGCTTGTATTGTAAAGATTCTAAAGTCATTCCAAGTGAATGTTTGACTACTCAACATCGATTAATGATTTTAGATTCTGAGATAAAATATTGGAGAAGAAATAATAATAAGTTAAAATCCTATTCTCGGACTTGATGGTGGAATCTAAAGAATGAGTACAGATATATATTTAAGAAAAAGGTTCTAGAACTTGGGCAATGGAACATTACAGGAAAACTGTTTTTATGTGACTGACAGTTGCTAGCTGTGTCCGTAAGGTGACAAAGGATGTGCTGGGAGAATCCAAAGGAATGATTCCAAATAATAAAAATGCTTGGTGGTGGAAAGATGATGTATAAAAAAAAATTAAGAAGAAGAAGATTTGTTATAGAGATTGGTTTAAAAACAAAAATAAGGATAAGTAGGAGAAATATAAAGTGGCTCGACGAGAATCTAAGAAAACACTAGGCAATATAAAGAATATGACTCTTGAGGATTTATATAACAAACTAGACACTAAAAAAGAAGAAAGACAATTATATAGGATGACGAAGACAAGAGATAGAAAAACTAAAGATTTAATTCAAGTAAAATATATTAAGGATGAAGATCAAAATGTACTTTTCATAGAAGAAGATATCAAAGATAAATGAATGAGTTACTTACAACAGTTTTTCAATAAAGATTGTGAAAATTTAATTGATTTTACGGAACTCAACACTCCAAAAGAAAGTAAAAATTACTCTTACATCTGACGTACTAGTAAAACTGAAGTCTGGAAAGCTTTAAAGAAGATATTCTCATAAAAAGCAGTAGGATCAGATAACAATGGAACCTGATGATTCCTTCATGTGAATAACATTTGCACAACCTTAAGGAAATGCTTTAGTGGCATTTATTTGTAAAATTTCCTTGTCATGATTAGTTGTGCTATATCAAATAAGTCTGACTAAATTTACATTGGCAACAAGTGAGAATGCCACAAAGTAACCCACTATAAATTTGAGCATATTTTTTTGCAACTAGCACCTGATCAATTGATACGTATGGTTTATGCATCAAAGTCAATAAACATTTGCAAAATATAAGTTAAACACTAGGGACCCATTTGGTTGAGGAAAAATTAGTGTATGAATAGAAATTTTGGCTTTTCTTGAGATATGTGTATTGATGGAAAATAAAGTTATGTTAAAAATTGTGTTGGATATGAAATAAAATTGATGGTTGTATTGAAAATTATGTAACGTGAAATAAAATTAATTGTTTATATTATAATTACTGTAGAATTAGATGCAATTTTTTTAATTTTTAAATGATAAAAAAGTTTTTATTCATAGAAAAATGTAGGATCGAAGTGATCGTCTCAAGGTGAGATTGAATAAATGATTTGGAAATTTGAAAACTAATAGATCTCTTTGTGCAAGATGAATAATGATCTCTCTTGTTTTTTGAGGACAACTACAGGATTCACTTGAATACACAAAAAATAATGAGAGTTCACTTATGAAGTATGAGTATGATACAGCGATATAGATACGATACAATATGAATATGATGATATGTGAAATTTTAAAAAAATAGGATATAAATACATTAAGGCTCTGTTTGGTTGGAGGAAAAAAAGATGGTTTGAAAATTTTTTGTGAAAATATTTAAAAAAATATGTATGATGTGAAATAAAGTGAATTAGTTATATTAAAAATTGTGTTGGATGTGAAATAAAGTGATTGTTTAATGTTGAAATTTATGTAGGATGAGATATAAAATATTTTTTAAAGATTTTTTTAAAATAAATTTAAGATTTTGGCCATGGCTAAAATAAGTCATTTTTTTAGCCAGTTGCCAAACAGCGCCTAAGGTATGATAATTATATATAATATATGTATATAATATATTATATTTTTATATTTAAAGTATAGTTCATATGATAGGCCAAAATGACTTATACATCTTGTTGATTTAAATTTTAAAAATATCATTTAAATTTTTTTCAAATTAATTATATTTTTTCAAACATTCTTAGTACCATTAAAAAGAAACATTATGAACATTTTAAGTTAAAAAAAAATCCAAGCAAGAACAATTGAATTTGAAAAAAATTTAAATTCAAAATAATATTATAAAATTTGTTTCATTACTTCTTAACCTATCACAAATCATCTAAGTGAGACAAGGATTTAAATACATATTAGTAGATATGGTTAAATTTTAATCTTAATCTGACTCAAATCAGTTAGGTCAATGCAAATGGGATACAATTGATAAATAATACATGTACTGAGAACTGAACACAACTATAATAATCTAATTAAAGTAAATGCATGTGCTTATCTCCTCAAGTCTCCGACTCAATAAGTATATTAAACCAAAACAACAAAAGTCTTACTCTTCAAACAATATAAGCTCGCTTGAGGTAAAGAAGAAGCGTGATTGATGTTCAGCAAAAGCAGTGACAAATCATTGGTTGAGGTAGAAAAAGCAACAACAACATTGACATTTGTAAGGCTACGAAAAAGGATTAGTTAAAGTAAAGGATGTAGCAACTTGCGAATATCAAATCTTCTGCTGCCGAAATATTAGCGTACATGAAGTTCCCACGATCCCAATTACATAAACCTAGTGTATCGCTCTTCTAACTTTAATATTCAAGTTTGTGCATAAGTCATGTTTTATGCATGAGGTTTTTTTTTTTTATTGTGTGAGTTGAATTACTGTTCTAACATTTAAATTTCTAATTAGAAGTATTAAAAAGTATCCAACAAGTATCATAAAAGTATCAAATTTTTAAAAAATGTTGATAAACATTGATACATCACATGATGTAAAGTAGGATATCAAGGAGTATCAGTATTTAATATGAATATAATACAGATACGTTAGGTTTCATGAAATGTTAATGCTTCATGGAAGAACAAGAAATCACTATAAAAGTGCACTCCTATAAAACACTTTTTTAAGAACTTTGAGCAATTTTGTGGTCCAAAAGTTCTCCATTCAGTCCTCAAGGGCTATTTAAAAGGATTTAGAATTGCTCGAAGAAATTTGAAAAAACGAACCAAAAAGAAATGTAAAACAACTACACAAATATATCAAAACAATGGCTCGTCAACCATATAGTCAACTAAATTCAAAACTAAGAACTTATAGAAACCAGCTGAAATCACTCTTAATGGTCTCTACCATTGGTCGACCTAGTGGTCAATCACCACTAGTCGATTAGCAAAAAATCATGGGTTGGCCACTGGTTGACCACCATGACTTGTCGACTAGTTGGTCGACAGAAACCTACCAAACAGCTTTAACTAGGCAAAAACTATTTGAAATTGAAACCAAATCAATTTCGAACCAACTCATATGAAAACATGTTTTTAGTGTATGAAGTATGGACACTTAAAAAATTACGCTGTGTCTGTGTCAGACACATGAACACGGGGGGACATGTGGGGATACTCGAGGACACCGTGTTTTGTCTTAATAAAATAATATTAGGAAAAATTAAAAGACACTTCTTGCACATGCAAGAACACTTGAAAATACTCATGAGATGTGGATACTTCCAGGATACTTATGAGATGTAGAACACTTTTGAAATACTTTAAGGATATTTTTAAGATGCAAGACACTGTTAAAATTTTATCTAATAAAATTAAACTTATTTCTTTTTCTTACTATTAAAATTTTGCTTAATATAAGTCAAAATTTTAAGTTAAGCAAGCTAAATTAAATTTTTTTCTCACTCGCTATTCTCTAGTCTCACTAAATAAATTAATCGCAAAATGTTTGAAACTTTAGCTTCACTTCTGTTCTTTTTTCATACTTAATGCTGAGAGCTCTTACTTTCTTTTATTGTTGTTCTAACAAGCATGATTATATTTTCTCTTATTCGTTCACTTGCTTTGCAAAATGAACCCTAAAATTACTTCCTAAATTTCTTTATTGCCGATGACGTTTCTTCTCAAGTTCTCATCATAATCCTATGAGACTTTTGTACTACTCACAAGTTGTTTATATTTAAAAATTAAAGTTTATTTTTTATTCTATGTATTTTCTTAAATATGAATTGTTAATTTTATTATTATTGTATTTGATGAATCATGTCATGTTCGTGTCCTATGTTTTGAAAAATCGTTGTGTTGCATCATGTCGTGTTCCCATGTTATGCCGCATATCATGTCCATGCTTCATAGATCCTAGTGCTTAAAGACTCTCTTTGACTCAAATCGCACCCAAAGATTTATATTACAATAATTTTATTCGAAATAAAATTATCAAATCTTGATCCACTGGGCCTTTTTAATTTAGTTTTGGCTCTTTTATTTTTGCATGATTATTACTTGCTTCCTTAAGCCTAATATTCTTTCTCCACTGATTTCTTCATTGTATTACATCCATTCGCTTGTTTATTTTTAATTGAATTTCATCCAATTAAGCTTTTTTTCTTATCTAATATTATTTCTACAACCACAGTACTTGGAAGCTTGGTTGTGGATAACTAACTCAAATTATTGATCAAACATCAAAGCACAATATTACAAAGGAGAAGCTAACCACAAAAGCCATGGCTAAAATTGTCCATTTCCAAATGGACCCTAGTTATTGGAACTAACTCCTAGTTCTGAATACTAGTAAGAGTAGATATTTTAACATCTATAGCTTTCCCGCTTCTAAATTAGGAGAGCCTCTTGATATGACTTTGTAATATGCACAGAGGATAGAGCCATGGCAAAATATTAAGGAAAAATGTTCAAAGAAAAGATTTGTGAGGATGATACTTACAAATGCTTATCCTTGTGGATTGCAATGCGTAAATTAATATCAATGTGATCAGTGACCTAAGTAGTCTCACGAATTCTGCAATGTCGAAGGAGAATCAGTTGGGCTAGAGAGCATTTGCTGTTATACATACTCCTGCAAATGAGGGTAAGAAGGAACTGTAGAGTAACAGGAGGACAAAGTACAATTGAGTCATTTTTTTATTCCAGTTTCCAAGTGATGAGGAAACTCAATGAAGTAACATCAATTGATAGTACACATGTCTGGAAGCAAAGTTATGGCACCAACAACCATTATGAGTATGTGGATTGTCTTTGGTACACTGAATAGAGTGTGAAGAGAATTTGTCTCACCTTGGTAAAGAGAGTGCACAGACATTGAAACAAGATTAATGAAAAAGAATGGTTACTCCAGGTTCAAAAGAGTATAAGAATTGATATGGCAAACTATCAAGTATGGAAGATGAAACAAGATTAATAGGAAACAAGCCATTCAACTACACTGTGAGAGTGGATTTATCCTTATTTTGTCATTAAAAAAATTTTGAATACAGATGGTGACTTTAACAAATAGAAAGCAAGCCTAGTCATTATTTAATAAAGGATAAATTGCATCCAGGTCCCTGATATTGGATGGGTATTGTAAATTGTTCCCAACTTTTTAAAACATCAATTTAGATCCTTGAGGTTATAAAGTGCTACAATTTTAGTCTTTCTTTCAGAATGTCACCATTTTTACTTATTTTTCTCAATAGAAAACATAAAATTTAATCATTTTTGACTAGTTTGAATAATTTTAATATTTTAATATTTATACTACTCTATTCTCGATCATCTTTATAAATTTAACAAAAATCTAAAAAAATTAATTTCTCACATCTCTTCCTTTTTTTAATGAAAAATTTAAAACTTAAAAATATAAATATTAATATTTTAAAATTATAAAAAATCATAAAGTTGATAAATGAGAATAATCTTACAGCATTCTAGTAAAAAATTAGCAATTATGCTTTAATTGGGATTAAATTGTAGAATTTTTGTAACCTCAAGGACCTAAATTAAAGTTCTTAATTTATTGGGAGTAATTTGCAACACCCTTCTAACCTTAGGTTCTCAAATGCAATTTACCCTTTAATAAAAATAATTTATGAAACCACAAATGCTTTGAAATTGGAAGCAATTCTGTGTCTTACTTTTGTCCCTGTCCTTACAGTCATGTCTGTTAAAACTGAAATTGTGGCTGTGTAAGCTGGTACATTTGTTGGTCCACATTTGTCCTATTTAAGTCACCTTAGTTCATCTGTGTTATTTCTGATGAACTTTTCTTTCCATTTAATTCTGGCTACTACTAAAGTATGACCTTACTGGAATTTTCATCCTTGCAATGAAGAAACTATTATTAGGAAGATCTGGCATCTGTACAGGTTTCTAAATCATTCAGTTCTTCCATTTGACATGAAAAATGGTAAAGATTTGTGGGGTTGTGTGCTCCTAATGAGTTAGAAAAGCTAGTGTCCTTGTTCTTAGTCATTTTGCAGACTCTTAATACTTTGCAAATCCATTATCTTCCTGTATTTGAGAATGCACTCAGTAGGTCTTGTGTCGCTGTTTGGATTGGGTTAAGGGGAAGCTGTGTGTTAGCTAAAGAGGCATGACAATTAGGTTTACTAGCATTATTGGGTAACCCTTAACTCCAATCAATGTTTTGATTTTAATGATGAATTCTGGCACAGAGTTGCTTGAACTTGCGATGAGTTATAGCTTTCAAACAGTTAAGCCGTAATTTTTTTGTTTTTTGCTTGATAAGTGTTTTTGTTTTTTGGATAAAGGCTTATTAAGTTATTAACCATTGTATATCTTGTTTATAGGTTTACCTTCTCTAGTTGCATTTCCTCCTACTTGTGTCAGTCCTGATTGTTACATAAGGTTAGTGAAGATACAAATTAAGCTTTGAAATATTTCTCAAAAAGCAGACATAATATGACAAATATCCACCTGTGTAAAGTGGTGGTTATTAATGTCATGATATGAAGGTTTTCATGCTGTCTTTGTTATTCATACTTCAATGCTAAATTTTATGAAAGCTTATTGAACAGGTATACCGGAGATCTGTCAGTTGATTCAATTGTCGATTGGTTGGCAACAAATGTGCTGGGCTTACCTCGTATTTTGTATTATTCAAAAGAATCTTTGGTATGCTGGATTTCCTTTATCTAATTTTGTTTGATGTTAGAATTATTTTCCATATAATGGCAACATTAATTTATGACTAGGTAAGATTTTGTACTGATTTTGTTCAAGTTCTGCTCCTTTTCTTTTGAGTATCATTCGTGCTTTGCTTTCATCTAATTGTTTTCATCCTTGGCTTGCAATGAAAGTATTATAATATAGTCACATATGCACTTGTTGGCATAGAAGATAAAATGAGGGATGGATGCTTAAGGTGCTTTGGCAATGTTTGTCATTGAGTTATAGAGTGTTGAGAACCTAGTACATAAATATGAAGGGATTCAAGTTGCAGTGTCAATGATTTAAGATATGGTCATCACCAATAATGTTGACTTGTTTATTTCTACCAAGAACTTTTCTTTAGAGCTGAATGGAAGATAAGTTTTACTCATGTATCATTCACCCACGCCATGCTACTAAATACATGGTTCCATAGAACCTCATCCACATCCCTCACTAACCCATTCCATGCTTTAAATCACTTTACTTGAAATCATACTTAATTCCTAACTCCACAATGTCAATTTAATTACCTTCTCTTCTGTAAAGTTTTGTGAAATATAATATTTTCATCAAATGCTATTCCTCTTTTACAATGCAAGGCGACCTCTTTATATAGAGAGATCCCATGAAGAAATTTGAAAATAAATAAAGTAATGAATATCTGTTGAAGTAATCATTCTTGTTCTGGAATGAGTGGTTCAGCTTGTTCCAAGTTGGTCTCTGATACTTTGAAATCCTAACATGCAGTTTGGTTCCTCATTAATATATTTACTCAAATAACTGTTTATGCATCTATGTGGCTTTTGTACTCCTAGTACTGTTCTTATGCATTTGTGGATAGCTTCAGTTCTATAATCTTTTTTTGCTTTCAGGTTCAGAAGTTCTTTGCAAACAGTGGCGTGCACAAGGTAATAGTTCCTTCAAATATTCATTGTTCCTTTTTCAATGAACTATTGCATTTGCTCCTTTGGTTTTCCTCCCTAAAATGGGTAGCCTAACTCTACCTTTATTAGATGATTTTTCTCATGCTTGATATAAGGATAGTGTGATGTTTGTCTGTCAAATTGTAAAATATAAATGAAGTTCATTCAGTCTTAGGCATAATTTGATATGCATGTATGCCTGCCTTTTTTATATGTCCAGCTGAGATTTGAAGGGTGTGGTTGCAGAATCATTTTTTTCAATGTAATGAACTTATTGGAAGTTCATGCAGATAATTATGATGTTTGTATTTAACAAAGAACCGTTGAGAACTTCTATGTGTCGCCTTGTCTTTGCAACAGTTCTGTGACTTCTCATTACTAGGGTCACCAGCTTCATGCTTTTGAAACCTATGCGGTGCTTTGTTGATCAAAATAAATCTTTGCTTTGTGCTTTTCTCTTAATTTATGGAATCTAATCATAAATCTCAACCTTAAAAATTAATTTTATTTTACATTCCACACGTACTCTAATAAAAAAAATCAATTTTATTTTATATTCAATACAATTCTTAATAATAATATAAATTTTTTTCACATCATAATATTAAAATATTTTTTTTCTTTCCGTCTTAAAAAATTTTTGAACATATTCGAAATATACTTCAACCAAATGAGGCCAAAAGGTCCATAGGGACACCCTTATATAGAAGGTGAACTAGGCTCACATAGAAGCACAATCCTCACACAGAAAATTCTCGCACACAATTTTTTTTCTCTCCAAAATATTAAATGAAAACTCTAAAGAGAGAGAGAGTATACAAATCGAACAGATAAAATAAGTTACAATATCTATATCTACAAATGAAAGTATGAAGCACAATGAGAGTTTTCTTTATAGCTTGAGCACACCAGCCCGAGATCACACACAAAACTCTTCTCAACATGGATGATTAATCAGTAGAAGCTCTTTCAAATTCTTAGAAACATGATGTAAATTCAATCTTACGTCCCACAACACTTTAGGTCACATTCTCTATAACTAAAGCATTCAAAACACTCTACAAAGTTGGAAATGTGATCCTTGATTAGAAATAAAATTGGCTAGCTAAAATCTCAAATAAAGGACACTTCAAAATTAATTTTGCTATCAAAGTGTTGATCAAAACCTATGAAATTATATATCATTGGAAAGATCTTGAAGTCTTCTTTGTAACACAATATATAGAACTCGTCAATTTGAGGTTTGTAGAAAAAATTATGGTCCAAATACCGAAAGTTGTCAGAAATCAATACAGAATAGGAAAGCTGAATGGTCCCTATGGTCAAATAACTTGGTCGACCACCTTCAAAAAACTCAGCCGAACTTCAAATTTCACTATGGTTCTATTAGGTGTTTAAAAAGATAATAGTTTTCTCAAGTACGGTTGTTTGCTTTTGTCATCTTAATTATATTGGTTTGTTATAGATTTGAGATTTAACCAGGATTATCTCACTTTTGTACTTTTCTATTTGGTATTACTTAAACAACAGGTTAAGGTAATCTTCTTCTCAGAAACTGGAGAACGTGCTTTTCCATTTCTCCGTCTGGCTGCGAAGGATTATTCATCCTATGCATCTTTTGCTGCTGTTCTATGGAAGGAAGAGGATTCTTCCTTTTGGTGGAATATGTATGTGTTTCTGACGGGTCCATAATAGTTGACATTTATGTTTGCTCTAATATTGAAATTTTAAAATACTTTTTCTCCAAGGCTGCAGGGGAAAAAGCCTCCATAATTTTTTCTCCCTAATTCTTAAATTGAAATTGAAATATTTTATAGCTGTTGTGCATTGCCTTGAGCATGAATTTGAAGTTGCTGTTTTATAGCATTGTTTAAGATCTTGCTATGATGCTTCTTTTGCAACGTTTCTCAATTCAAGTTAATGATATTTTTATTCAGGTTCCAAGTGGATTCAGCCCCTGCAATTGTGTTTGTAAAGGACCCGGGTGTAAATCCTGTTGTTCATCATGGCAAGACCCATGTTTAAATTCTTATTACTGGCTTCAGATAGGTGCTTTTCTTATTCTACATATTAATTTTCCTTTTCTTTTCTCTGTCATGCTGCAGGGCGTCTTAACAGTTCCTTTTTTATTGAGTTAATGGAGAGAAACAAACATCATGGTAGGTTCCTAAAACAATCATGTTTTATTTTCTATGGAAGAAAAATAAATGAATATTTTTTAATTGCTTGTCCTTCTGAGAAGAAATTATATGGAGATCTGGTCTTTGGAAATGGGTTATATTAATTTTTTTTTAACAAAGAAATTTTTTCAGGAGGATTGAACCAAGAGGTGTTTTAGCTTTTTAATTTGTTCCAACAACAAAACAAGGACATTAAACTTGGAAAAAAAGATGTCACGAGAAAACAACATCAAGGCTTTGGACAAAACGCCATGCTGATATTTCATCTGTGATTCATGCCATCTAGTTAGAAAGACTGGCATTGGTGTTGGCTTTAATTGTACTTTAGTGAGCTGTCTGCTTCAAGCACACTTCTAGTAACTCGCTCTCAAACAAATATCATTTTACGTTAACAAACCCAAATCTTGATCACCAGATGAACAATGTTCCATCATGCCATGGTACTGTTTTATCATTTCACCTCCCACATTAAGATATTGATGATATATAAACTTCATTTTTACAAGTCTAAATAGATGTATGCATATATCAAGTCACCTTAAAGTGAATGGGTCTTATTAGTAACCTCTCTACTGCAAGGAAATAAAGTTAATTCCGAGTCAAAAAGAGTCAATTGATTATCTAGCAGGCTTTTATTTTTTAGCATAAATTTTATATATAGTGTGATGTACGTAGATTGAAAGGATGTGATAATTCTTATTGCAGTATATCTATATCATCCTAAATAGTCAATTCTACCCTAATCAGAGTTTGAGCAAATGCCTCTTATTCTGTATAAATGAATCCAACCACCTCTAGTCAGATTTGTCGCTAAAGCCAGTTACAACCAATTTGCTTCACCTCCGAGCATTTGAGGAACAACGGGAGAATCATCTTCATTGAGTTGGGTGCCCTGAAGCCAATGAAGTTGAAATAAGGACTGAACGGGAAAAATATACTTTCTACTAAACATTCCAAGCACAAGCACGTGTTTGGCATTGTCTTTAAGAAGGGTGCTCACGCCTATTATTACATGGAAAAAGCTTGTTTTGTAACTACTTTATAGATCGTTGTAAGTGTTGTACTTATCAAGTACTTGCATATATCCTTTTAAAATTTTATTCATTATATAATTATATATTCATATAATATAATGAAATGTTTTATATAACAAATAATTATTCATGTATTTATCATTTTTATAAAAGGTATACCGTATTTGTGCATAGACATTATTCATAACATAACAAAGTATTTACAAAGAATTGATATTAAAAATATGCAAGTTTTTTTGGTTAGATCTGTTATTGTAATCTAGAATTGATATTGAAAATATAATCATAACTTCAAACTTAGAAAATGTAAATTTAATTTAAACAGTACTCAAGAACGACTCAACTCTACTAGAGCAGGTTCAAGTCGGCATAGTTTTATAAAAATTGAAATTTTTTGGCTTGTTTGGTTCAAGGCTAAAAAGAGTCTAACTATTTTTTTATTAAGATTTCAAATTCATTGTAAATTTCAACAATTTTATTTGGCATCCAACACAAATTCAATATTAAAAATCAACTTTATAACATAAATGACAATAAAAATTAACTTTAGTTCACATTTTACACACCTCTCAATATTATAATAATTTTATTTTTCATAAAACTTATAAACTAATATATTTTTTCTCTACTATAACAATACAACAACAACAACAACCAAGCCTTAATCCCACTAGGTGGGGTCGGCTACATGAATCCTTTATTTTCATTGCGCTCTATCAGTTACCAAATTCTTATCTAAGTTTAAGTAATTAAGATCACTCCTTATAGTTTCTTGCCATGTCTTCTTTGGTCTCCCTCTTCCTCTTTGTACATGGGCAAAATCCAATAACTCAATTTTTCTAACTGGAGCTTCAATTGGCCTACGATTTAGATGTCCAAACCATCGAAGCCGACTTTCTCTAAGTTTATCCTCAATTGGTGCAACACCAACTTTCTTTCGGATATACTCATTTCTCATTCTATCCTTTCGTGTATATCCACACATCCATCTTAACATTCTCATTTCTGCAACATTTATTTTATTTGTATGTTTCTTCTTTGCAGGCCAGCATTCAGCACCATATATCATCGCTGGTCTTATTACAGTTTTATAAAATTTACCCTTAATTTTGGATGGAATTTTTCTATCGCATAACACACTAGAAGCATTTCTCCATTTTACCCAGCCTGCTTGAATCCTGCTAATAACGTCATTATCTATTTCGCCATTATTTTGTATAATTGATCCAAGGTATCTAAAGCGCTCACTCTTCTTGACAATTTGATCATCAATTGTCACATCTCCAATATAAGTATTTCTTTCTTGACTAAATGTGCACTCCATA
>JAEMOT010001378.1:318815-399221 GCA_019297695.1 Apostasia ramifera | reverse complement strand
GTATTAACTCTTCTAAATCATTCCAAAATTTTTCCTTTGTGCTCGCATCTAAGCCAACTTGAGAAGCATACACACTTACAATGTTAATAATCATTCCATTGATTATAATTTTTAAAGCCATAATTCTATCACAATTTCTCTTAACTTCCACTACATGATCCTTCAAGCTCTTATCCAGAATTATACCCACTCCATTCTTATTTTTATTCTTACCAGAGTACCAAAGTTTAAAACCTAGGCCATCAATTTCCTTAGCTTTCTCTCCAACCCATTTTGTTTCCTGCAGGCACAAAATATTAATCTTTCTATAAATCATAATATCCACCAACTCCATTAGCTTGCCCGTCAGGCTGCCTATATTCCAAGTTCCTAATCTAATCCTACTTACTTGAGTTCTACTATGATGGACTAGCTTCTTTACCCGCATCCGTCCATGATGTGGGGACCCTTGCTCATTTTTCACTACACCCGGGCGCCGATGCAGCGGCCCTTGCTCATTTTTCACTGTATTCAGGCAATACAGCGCGTCGCTTCCAGGGAACGCCCTAGCTTTAACGCAATTTTCTAAAGGATTCATGTCATGATTGATTCGACAAGTTTTACGCTGGCTGTCGACTGCCTAACGCAATCCTCCGCGTTTCTCATCCGGGACTTGGGACCCGGCAACGGCGCGTTCTCTACTATAACAATAACCAAGCCTAAATAATAAAGTTTCACCTTCTGACAATGGCAATAGCATCCAACATAATTTCAATTGGATTTTATCAAATAATAACTTCTTATTTAACTCTATATATTGTCATGTCTTTTTTAGTCTCTCTCTTCTTCTTTTTGCATGAGCAAGATGTAATAATTCAACTCTTTTTATTGAAGGTTCTATCAGCCTAGAATTTATACGTTCAAACATTTAAGATAATTTTCTCTAAGCGTACTCTCAATTAGGACTACTCCAATTTCATCACTAATGTATTCATTCTTCATCTTATTTTTCTATATATATGCACGTATTCACCTTAGCATCCTTATCTTGCGACACATATTATTTGTATGTTTCTTTTTTGTAGGCTAACACTTGGTACCATATGTGATCTATAGTCTTATTATTGTATTGTAAAATTACTTTTAAGCTCGAGTGAGATTTTTCTATCATACAATATGCCATATAATATTGTTAGTCTTACTACTGTCTTTTCTCTCTCTCTACAAATAATCCTCCAACCAAATGAGTGCTTTGAGTTTAAGTTTAGCTTAACTCACTTTAACTGAATTCATTACTACCATATCTTTAGTACAATAAGAAAATCTAGATTATCTCCAATGGAATCCACCCCCTATACCATTTAAGCATTTATATTGAGGTTAAATATAATTATGTTTTCTTTAAAGTCTAACATGCTTAATATAACGTCATTAGTTCATATAAACATAAACTATCTTGAAAGCTTATGTAATGGTCGTAAACAAAAGCTTAGTACCGTTTCAATAGTTTCAAAAAGTTCACTCTACACTTTTAATCTTTTTTTGAAAAGTGTGCAATTTGAGTTTTTCCAATTTATTAAATCTACCACCAGTATGCTTGCATATCATTCGTAATTTAGTTAGAAGTCTATAAGTTACTTTAAAACCCCTTATCAAAAAAAAGACCCTGAAATAGCAAATCACGATAGTTATTGAATTTTAAAATAAAATCTATCACCAGAGATGATATGGTGCTGAATGTTGGCCTGCAAAGAAGAAATATATAAATAAAATAAATATTACAAAAATGAGGATGCTAAGATGGATGTATGTATATACACGAAAGGATAGAATACGAAATAAGTATATCCGAAAGAAAGTTGGTGTTGCACCAATTGAGGATAAATTTAGAGAAAGTCGGCTTAGATGGCTTGGACATATAAATCGTAGGCCGATTGAAGCTCCAGTTAGAAAAATCGAGTTATTGGATATTGCCAATGTAGAAAGAGGAAGAGAAAGACCAAAGAAGACATGACAAGAAACTATAAGGAGTGATCTTAGTTACTTAGACTTATATAAGAATTTGTTAATTAATAGAGCGCAACAGAAGCAAAGAATTCATATAGCCGATCCTATCTAGTGGGATTAAGGCTTAGTTTTTGTTGTTGTTGTTGTTTGAAAAGTGTGCAATTTTAATCTTTAGTTTAATAATTTTATTTTAAAATTCAATAATTATCGTGTTTTGCTATTTCAGGGTTTTTTTTTGGTAAGGGGTTTTAAAGTAACTTATAAACTTCTAACTAAATTGCAAATGATATGCAAGCATACTGGTGGTAGATTTAATAAATTGGAAAAACTCAAATTCTTGCATTTTATGCTCATATTTGAGTACATATAGAATATCTGCATTGAAAAAGTTAAAGGCCTATGCAAAGCTCACAATAGCGGACTTAAGTGCAAAATTTGAAAGCTGAAATTTCAGCAGCTCGTATTGTACATGTATGAAGGGCAAAAAAGGAAATCATAAATTTCAGCTGCTTAAGGCACCAATTTTAGTAATATAGTGAGAAAGAATAGGTAGGATTTTCTTCAATATCTTTAAGAGGATATGCTATGCTACTTTGGGAAATCTGATGCTTTGTGATGTTGATTTTGACGTCCTCTTTTAAGATGTTGCGAAAATCTATAGGGTGAGGCATACCGTTCTCTGAGCAAAAGTCTAGTTATTATATTAAGACATGTGAGGGATGTGTAAGTTATTGTTTGGTATGTATATAGAATATGAAATAAAATTAATTATTTATTTTGAATAATGTGTATGATGTGAAATATAGTTAATTTTTAATATTAAATTTTATGTGTGATGTGATATGTCTGGTTAAAATTAATTAGGTTAATTTCTGGCTAAACAAACAGGCCATTAAAAGAAGGTGGGGAATCCACATGCCTTTGAAGGAGATACATGACCCAATGTGGCAAAGTCCAGGGCTTTACAGATTGACTCAAGCCACCAGCTTCTATGTTCAGTAAAATGGTAGCAATGACCTTTGTTGAGGGGACCAACCTTGTACGCACCTTGGAGTTATGAGATGGCCAGCAATAATAAAGAGTTGTAGTCACAAATTGAGGCCACTAATATCTTTTATTAAGGTTGACTGCTCTCCCTGTTATGTCCAGTTTAACTTGCAAAAAAAGAATTAATGGAAATACAATATGCTACCTTTAAGGCATCAGCACTTTGTTGTAGAGTATGCAACCATTCCGCACATGATGAGCCTATCTTCAACGCTATAGACCGAAAAATAAAGGAAGCCACCTGCTGTACCCTGTGCTGCGCGTCATTGGGTTTGAAAGGTAAAGAGAGAAACAATATTCATAGCGCCTAGAAGAGAAAGCCTCAACAACAACTAAACCTTTATCCCACTAGATGAGGTTGGCTTCATAAATCTTTTGTTTCCATTGCACTCTATCAAATAGCAAATCCTCATCAAAAAAATTGTCATTACAATCGTCAATAAGGCTTGCATAAGGAAATCCTAAAAGTTGACCAAAAATAAAAATGCATTAAAATTGGCCTAATATTAGAGTGAAAAATGCTAGATTGGTAGCCCAAATCTTGCTTGACTGCTCAACTAGACAAGTAATAATTACTAAAATTAAAAAGAAAATAACAAAATGACAAATTTGAGAGGCTAAACAATGGAATTTAGGTATGAAAACAAGGTCAATTAACTATAGATGATTAGCAGTGGATTTGTCTTTAAAGATTTTTTTTAGATTGGGGTCAAACGTTGAAAATAGACACTAGTAATGAAAATTATTATCATTCTTGTAAACAAGTGTCAAATTTGCCCCAAATGATTTAATTGATGTTAATTAGCTTGATTTGGCTTGATCAACCTTCTCTAGGTGTTCACATAAATAGAGGTGAGCTATGCTAGCAGGAGATATTCGGTAAGAAAATTCATAGACAATGTGAGGGTGAGAGGGAGAGAATTTTGGCAAGTATGAGAGAGAGTATAATAAAAGTAAAGCATACAAGTGTTTCCACCAACTAAGCTAGTCTAAGTCCACCAAAGAAATGGAGACCTTGTACAGGGTAATTACAATGCATGAGAAAGAAGAGCACAAGTTACGTTTATTTAGCTTAAGTTCGAGTATATATAACCTCCAATCTAGGCTACATGGTGCGAGCTATCCTCTCGGGCGACTTTGACCAAGCCATGTGGAGCCTTGATGTAGACATTTAGGGTAGTGGCTAGTATTGCATCCCTCGTGATGGAGACTAGGCTGGTCGGTTGGAGAGGTGAAGTTGCCAAAGTCTTTGCCTTATGCTATCCTTTTGGGTCTTACCTGAGCAGGGAACGCAAGGCTGATGTGGCACTATCGTATCCTCCTCCATGCTCATGGCAGTCATACCATCACCGTGAAGTGGTTGGAACAGAAGTAGTGCTTCTACATATCGTATTATCTTGGGAACGATGAGCTAGGACCCACTTGGAGGAGAGCCGTACACAAAGGATAGTCTTGAACTGTGGAATCAATGATATTGTAAAGCTAGCTAGGATGGTGAGATCAGAGGACAAACCATCATGGCCTTTGGTCGTAGTGGTTGGTCCAGGGACTGAGTTTAGATTAACTCGGTGCTTAGAAGATCTTGGTGTTCCTATGGCTGACACATGGACAACTATGATGCATCTAAGATTTCCCACTCAAACACTACGTATTCTTGCACATTCATGTCCACATCATCCTCCCGTTGCTCATAGAAACTTCGTGTCAAGTTTATGGCTTCTTTTTCTGAAAAGTCTCTTGTATATGGTACCAAATACTTGACATTGAACGCATCAAATGTCCTTAAATGTCTGAGACAGTTTTAATTGTTACACATTGTCATTGATCTTCTTTAAGACTTCACATGAACTAACTTTCCTTGCCTTTAGCTTGTTGGCTTGCATGCTATAAAATGATCCTTTGTCAAAACAACCCATACATAGTCACCACGCTCAAATGTCAACTTTTTTGCATCGCTTGTCAATAGCTTCGTTATACTTCTTATAACTGTCGTCGATTTTTTGTTTGAATTGGGTCCAAATCAAGTACATCAAGTGTTTCAGATCTATAAACCACATTAAGTGGATTGTGACATGTGCTATGTTTCTTAGTTCAATTAAAAACAAATTCAGCCTGTGCCTACGCTTTGTCTCGTTGTTTAAGCTTCTTTCTTGCCAACGTCTTTAGTAGATTGCCTAAACTCTGATTGATGTCCTCTATCTACCCGTTAGTCTACAGATGATATACAGTACTAAACTTCATCTGTTTACCTAGATACTTCCAAAGATGTCTTCAAAAGTGACTTGTGACCTTGGCTTCCCAATTAGTGGAAATACTCTTTGGGACTTTGTGTAGATAGACAATCTCCTTGAAGTAGTTGTGGGCTATCTGTGATCCATCCATATTCTTCCTACATGCTTGGAAATGTGCCATCATCAAAAATTTGTCAACCACAACAAGCACAAAATCAAACCTCCTCTTTGATGGCAAGCCGAGCACAAAGTCTAAGTTGATTTCCTCCCAAGGACTCTTTAAAGAGCAGCATGTAGAGAGCAGCATTCATTGAAGTCCATGTGGATGTTTGACAAACCCTACAACAATTCACATCGCAGTCCAAATACCACTTCATATTAGGCTAATGATTATCTCTCATTCATCAAAGTTAGTGTCATGTTACTACCCAAAAGCCTTGCTTTATGCAGCTCCTTAATTATTTCATGGAGTGAATAATCAGGATTACACAACTGAACTTCTTGGAATGAGAATCACACTTCAATCACACTTCTCTTCTTGGACTACCTTCCAAACAGCTCCAAGGTAGGGATATTAGAATAGCGATTCTTGAAAACTTCAAAGCCCAATACCTTAACCCTCAATACTGCAAGAATGTAGGTCTGCCTACTTAGAGCATTAGCAACCTAATTCTGCGCTCTAGATTTATGCTTGAGAACAAAGTGGTATTCTTATAGAAATTAGCCCACTTTACATGTCTATAAGTCTATTGCTCAGCTTATTCCTTCCGTTGATATACTTCAAGCAGCAACTAGAGAAATCTCACCCGTAACAGTGTGGTAATAATCGTATGCTCAGATGGTTTAAGGGCAGGTGTCCAGAGGCCAAATCCCAATAAAACACCTTGGCCCTCCTATACAAACAACTTTCTGGTCTTCCAAGTTGGAGAAGTAGAGTATGAAGCACTTTTATCTAACATCATTCATTTCAAACCATGCAAAGTACCTCTTCTTCAGAGCTTCCATGAGGATGATGTGGAATGGGAGCCAACGGTCAAAAACCTTTCCAACTAGTGCATATTAGCACTCTCTCTGGATATGTCTGACCTCCTCAGCAACAACTATGATATCTTCTTTATGCTCTATAACCTCTTTGACTATGAATTTCGGTATTCGAATGCTCCCACTTCTCTGCAATGTCTCTCCATTTCCTTCTCCACTCACTACATTAGCATTACTGAATCCCCTTTGGTTTTTGGCTTTGTTGGGGCAGCGTTGCCACCAGTGTTCATTTTTCTTGCATTTTGACAAGCATGTGACACTCTAATGATGTTCGCTGCATTTGGACCAAGTTGCCCACTTGATTTCTATCTTTGGTCTTAAGGAACATCTCCCTGAACAATTCATGTGCCATTTTGAATAGTCTTCCCATTGAGCCATTCTGACAAGCACTAGGTGGGCTGAAATTGTGCATTCCACTGTTTGAATTTTCAGCATCACAACCTGCAAGTAAAGCCTTACTTTCCCGGAGCTTACCTCCAGAAGAGCAAGCCCATTGGGGCCTTGAGCACTACAGGCCTAGGTCACATTCATATCACAGATATCTTCATTCAAAGATGAGCTGCTCCCTCGGGCCACTGGGTTTTTGATGCCATGCCTCCTAGATGCTTAATTACCAAATCTTCAACGTCTTGTGGCCATGCAGAGCTAGGATTGGGCTGAGATTGTTGCATTAACTTGATCCTTTCCTCCACCATTGGCTCCAGCTTGCTAGCTCCAGCTTGCTGGTTCCAGCTTCCTCCACCATGGAGGCCGCAGTTTTCGGTTTCCGCTGCTGCACCGATGAGCAAGGGATGTGTCTTAGGTTTGGCTTACACACTTCCCTCCTAGAAATAGAGATCATGTTACGTTCACAATTTTGCTGTCACCATCACCTTTGATGTAGTCTCGATCACCAGTATCCTGTTCTAGATGTACATATTCTTCCATGCTGTTGTTTGCAGCTAATCAAGCTTGTTCTACTTCCATTTCCTCTGAGAAATCCTTTCTTGCAGCTAAACATGCTATATCTAGTCCCTTACCTTTGGATTTTCAGCTAGAGGCTGTGACTGAGAGCCTCCTCCTGTGCTTCGGGCCAATGCCAGCCTACTTTCCAAACAACGAGTTGAGCCATCTTATTTCCATGTTTTTAAACCAGGAATGTCGTTCACCTACCAGAAAGAAGGGCTCCATCCCTCTTTCTTGGTGTTTCAGCCTTGGAAGAGACTCATGGAAACAAGCTAGGGTTTTCCAAGGAACCAGTGACTTTCCGACAAGATAACACTTTTTATTCAGTTGTTGCTTTATATATTAGACGTGTTCAGTTGTTGCTTTAGAAATTTTAATATTCTTCAGCATGGAAGGATGGTTGTACCTGATGAAACTTTCTTAGCTGGTAATAATGTTGGTGCTTCCAAAGCATATTGCATTTACTGGGCTGTATATATTTTTCTTTGGTCCTGTATCACCATGCTCCTTAAGTTTTCTTTAGAGCTTGCCCTATCAAAGAATGGTATTTAAGTTTTCTTTAGAGCCATCTTCATATTGTTTAACTTGATCTTCAGAACTGCCCCAATTAAGAAGTGTAACATCCATGGAGCTGGGTTGTGATGCTAAAGGATCTTCTCGTGCTGGTCATGCTGCTCAAATATGGTACTGCACAATTATTGCTGGACGCCCTGGCCCTAAGCTTAATAAAATGCGTGAAGTAAGCTTCTTCCTTTTAGGGAGTAAATGTTGATGATTTTTAGGACTTTAGCTTCTTCAGCTGTCTGTTAATTTCATCTACCATAAAAATATTTGAAATTTGACTTAAAATTACTATAGAGCCTGCGCAGGGTCAAAAGTATGTTATTAAGTAATCTTGATGCCAGTGGAGAAAAAATTTCAGTTAAAGCTCCTGCTGCTTTTGCTGCCTTCACAGAGAAAAGACTTACTTTTACATGGCTAGATGGTGGAGCTCAAAAGGTCAAAAAAAGTTTTCAATTTAAATCTAATACCTACCTTTTTTCATGCTGTCGGTTATTAGTATGAATACATGTTCAGTTGAACAATTGAATTGGTATAGATGGCATGATTTTTAGTGGTTGTTAATAGGACATTTACATACATGTCATACAAATCTTGTCATATGACACTCCCCACACTCTCTTTACAAAATTTATACTATGGGGTGATTGTTTTTCATGAAGAGAGTGTGGTTTAATATGCCATGATTTATGTCGCATGTATGTAAGCATCCCGTGTTAATACTAGTTCTCCTTGGTAGGAAACAACAATTTATTTAGTTAACCATCTTATTGCGCTTTCTTACTATATGACCCTTAATGTGCTTTAATCTTTTATGTTCTGACTGAACGTTCTGCTACCATAAAAAAAAAACAATCTTTCTTTCTGATTTGTTGAAGTCTCCTGCAAATTCACATAAGTCAAAGTTTCTTTAAGATTCACTCATTTAACTGTAATTGCATCTTTTTTTATGTTACTCTTTTTGTACTGTAGATATTGAAACTGAGTGAAAGAATGTATTTCAGTTATTCATGTTAATTGTTTCTTGCTTGCTAAGAATTTAACAGACTATATATATAGTCATGAAATTGATTTAATACGGAAACTAAGTCAAATGACTCTTTTGAGTTACTTTTAATTGTTTCTTGCCTGCTAAGGCATTGATTGACTTAATACATTGACATGAAATCAATTTTATGTATTATCACCCTCTTGTTGTGGTTTCAACAAAAATTCCAACTTTTGTTTCAGGCTTATTGCTTATTTTACCTGCATAATCTTGAAAACATTTACGAAACTTGTGGACCCAATGAGTATGATTCAGAAAATGTGCCTCGATTATTTATTGTTCGCTACAAAGTAATCTCAGAGGATGTTGAATCAAGGGCCAAGGGAAAGCTTATCAACAATTGGGGTGCATTTGATCGAGAGGAATCTAACCTTGCTTCCCAGATAGTGGCTATTTATAATGGATCTGTGGACATTCAAGAGGTACATGCTTCTTCTTTTGCATTGTTTACTCTTCTTAACTAGGCAATTAGCTGAATTGGTGTGATTTTCATTTGTCTAGGCTTGTTTAATGCTATGCATTCCTCAATTTTCTGTCATTAATAAATAAAGCCTAACCAACTGTAAAATGCTTATGTCAACCATATTTAGTTTATCCGTTAATTTGTGGTGAAGGTGGCTCAAGTAATTGAACAACGTGAAGTCGAGTCAATATTCACATCTTGGACTTTATTTTATTAAAACATTATTAATTTAATAAAAAAGAAAAGTCACTTTTTGGTGCAGCCACTTGCAAAGGATTGTGCCAGATGTTGTTCATCGGTGTTCCTGCTACTTGTGTTGTAAAAATATTGGAGGAACCTTTGGCTTCTAACATTTTACGTTCTGAAGCGTTCCTGACTATAATAATCTTTTCCAGGTGATTCAGTGGATATCTTGGATAGTTGAGGATGGTGATAAGAACGCTACACATCCATTTTTTGTAAGTTGCTCGAGGGATCCAAGCTTCTTTGAACAGTGCTCCAATTCTTTGAATAGTTTGAGTTTCAACTCCAATTTACATAATATGTGTGACAAAACAAGAACTGGTCTGCTGGTTGCTTCTTTTTGCATTACTCCTCCTGAACTAATTTATTCAGTGCCTTTACCCTTCCACCCACATGTTATACAGGCTTAAACATTTGGAGCAAATATAATCAGAGATACCACAGGAAGAATCACATTTATTCCTTTTTATTTAAATATCTTTTTTTAAGTGGTGGACCCTAAGTAGGTTGGGATTCAGGCTTTTTTTGTCCATGTATATGTCAGTTTCAATGTAACTAACTAATGCAGAATTTATCTTTTAGGGGAGATTAGTTTTCCTCCTACATAATTACTTACGATTTCAAATTTATTTATCATCGATCTGCTTGTAATCTCTTTATCTATGCTTTTTAACTAACCAAGGTTATGGATGCACACCTGTAGATTCATATTTATATTTATACAGGTCATTGCTTGTCATCACCTGTAAAGACTATAACCTGAATAAATTAGTTCATTGACAGTTAACTGCTTCTGCATTAGTTCTCCATCTGAAATATGCTTCAGCTTTTTTCTTTTTGTTTTTTAATCTGCTAGTTTTTCAGAAAGCAATGCTTTGTCTAGCCTGCAGAGCATGCCATCATTGTTGCAATTGTCCCTCACAAGGACAAAGGCTTGAGTCTAGAGGAAGGTGTTGTTGAGGTCTCAATGAATGTGACTTTGAGGCAGGGAGACGAAACGAGAGATAGAGAAGAAATATTCTTTATTCCACAAACATTTTCCTTGTAGGTTCATCTGCAAACCTTAGCAACTATGACAAAGGGGTACAAGAAAGATAGGCACCTTGCCCTTGGGGCTAGGCCTGTGCATTTGGTTTAATTAGTTGGTTTGGTGACCAAACAAAAAAAAAAGATTGAGTTCGGTTTTAAATTTAATGAAACCAAACCAACCAAATTAGATTATAAACCAAACCAAACCAACCAAATAAATATCGGTTTGGTTTAGTTTGGTTTGGTTAAAATCATATTTTTTTATCTCAAAAAATTTCTTAATTTTCTTATAGTAATATTAAATATTATTATATTAATATCTAGATAATATCTTTAATATAAGAGTAATTTAGCACAATAAGTAATTTAATTTAATAACTTAATCGCATCACCAAAATAAACTAATAAAAAAGTGAAAGAATCCAGAAGCAATTGCAATACATCATTACATCAATATCACAATATAATCAAAATTACATAACAAAATTTTCATTTATTTATAAAAAATGATAAATATTTTTTCAAGTTTTCAGACAGTCTCCCTTATAAGAATTTATCCTAATTATCACACCTGAAAAAAAATACACTAAATAATTATCATAAAAATACACTATGAAACTCATAAATATACATATACACTATCACTTCAATAATTCAAAGTTAATACTGTAAAAATTACTATAATACAACTGAATCGACCCAATCCTAAAATATATTTATATGTGGGTTATTTAATAATCGGTTAATTCGGTCGGTTTGGTTTTCAAACATGTGAAACCAAATCTAAACCAATTAACCGAAATATTCAAAATATCAAACCATCACTAAACCGTTAGATTCTAAACCAAACTAAACCGTTAAATTTAAACGATTCGGTTCAATTTTTCGGTTTAAACCATAGTTTGCACACCTCTACTTGGGGGGACTATTATCTATTACTGTTGGAGGGCTAGAAATGCCAAGGTTTATGGCAAACCAACATCACCACCGAAGACTATTGCCTTGACTATCTTCAGCCTAATTGAAGTTGATCTTTATTCATCAAGGAGCTATTTGAATCCTAGAGCTCCCATATGAGGCTCCATATCCAAACACTTGATCATTGGGTCTCCCCTCTCTTAGATGGATAAAGGTTAACTTTGATGTCTCTTCAAGGTAATGGTATTGCAAGAGCTGCTTTTCTGATCATAGACCATGAGGGTGGTGTCATACATGCTGGGGATAAGAAAATTCTCACCTACTTAGTTGCTATTGTGGAGCAACATGCTGCAATACAAGGCTTGGAAGTTTCCTTGAAAATCATCGGGCCATCTTCTCCCATTGGCTTGAGGGGGATTTCTTGGAAACCCTACAAGTGGTAGAAATGGAATTAAGTTGGAACTCATCTAGAGCTGGAATATCTCGAGTTGTTGAACATTATAGGATACCCTGTGTTGTGGGAGCCTTCGGGACTGTTGAGGATGTTAAAAGCTTTGAATTTCTAATAACTCGATTAATATTATGTATCCATCTTTATTGTATTACTCATGTTAACAAGATTACTAATAGAGCTTCCGACCACCTTGTACACATGACAACCCTAGATGACTTTGATTGGGTAAGGAGAATGCTCATCCCCTTTGATTTTTGTAACATACTCAAAGATGATGTAACTTGATGTACTAGCTTTACTTTTTTAAGATTTTGCCTAGGCCACATTTTAAAAAAAGGTGACTTTGAGGCTAAAGATATGTCGATCTCGAGCCCTCGATATCCATTCAATGTCAAAAAGTCATAGCTTGAATATCCTCACAGAAGTTCCCTCACGAAGCATACCTCCAAGAAGTCCATCTATAAGCATGCCTTAAGGAATTTCCCCAAGTAGCATACTTCACAGGGGTCCTTAAGGAATTTCTCAAGGTAGGACTTTGGAAGTTATTAGATGAAATTTTTGTTGTCATGTGTATGATGGATTTTACAAAAAAGGTATTCTTGAACATTCCCCTAGGGTGTGGTACTCTGGGTTTCACTAAATTAAGGTATTATTATGCTTTAGCCATGAATATTTACCAATAATTTGAAGTAGTTACACTGAAGAAAGTTCTTTGGAGAATGGAGTGCTAAGTGTTGATCATCCACATGAAGAAAGTTCTTTGGAGAATGGAGTGCTAAGGTATTATTATGCTTTATCCATGAATATCACTCCCTAGGGGAATGTAGAATTTAAGGTATTCTTGAACATTCTCCAAGAAAGTTCTTAACACTAAGAGAATTTTCTTTTGTCACCCTTAAACCACTCTTACAACTATAAGTTGTATCAGGTCGATCGCAAACTATTACTTGTGTAAATGGAAATGGAGTCGAGCAATGCAAGAATTGTTAGCTTGAATGGTAGCTACTAGAGCATCTCAAAGTCATATGGAAGATTTCCTTATTAGCAAGGATCTCTACACATGCTAGGCATTCAAAAAGTCTAGTGGGATGAAGATGGAATGCATAAGTTTGACAAACAAGCTGTTGGTCAATGGCTAGGCATTCATCTATATCTGCAGTTATTTCTTCCAAACCCTGTGGCAAAAATTGGAGAGCCTTTACAAGAGGAAGACAACTAGCATCACTTAGCACCTGATGGCGTATTCTCAGTGGACCTCATTATCGGATGTTGTTGAATGAAGAAATAAGAATGAAAGCAGAAAGTTTGTCGGACTGTGGAGCTCTGGTTATGAAAATGTTGGAGAAAGAGATCAACGAAGAAGACAAGCACAATACACAACGCGTCTCAAGGAATGTCTTCAATATTAAGTGCTTTAGCGTGACAAGCCAATGCACTTAAAGGAGTGTCAGAAACTTAAAAGAGATCAGAAATGAGAAAACTATAAGAAGCACCAAATCTGCCTACTACACGAGATTGTACTCTTTGTAGTTAAGATGGAGCTTGTCTAGTCTATCAGATCACGTCAGGGAAATCAACATGGAAGCACTATATCAAATTATATCCCAAAAGTCTTGGTCTCAACATACAAGCCTGGTGATCTTGGAAGCACTATATCAAATTTGCGGCGTCATGATCAAGAATAGTTTGAACTTGAACTGCAAACTATTACTCTAAATTATGAATGACATATGCCCGACATTTTTCTCAATTTGTTATCTATTGGAAAGCTTGGTGATGTAGGCTTGTTTGCACAGGAATTCTTTAGAGCATCACAATCATCCACATGGTAAGTCGCACAATTTAACCACCAAAAGTTGAGCCAACCCAATCTTATTCCCATTGCAAATACCATGATGCATACCATTCAATTGTTTGTTCATATGAGAAGCTTGGAATGGTGGATCTTTACTTCATTCCCCTAAGTTTCGAAGTTAGCTACATTACCTTATGAATGGGTACCCCCTTCCTAGTGGGGCTATATGTGTCATTTTCATGGTATTATGTCATCTTGTCACCACAATCCCCATTTTTATCCATTCCACGATGCCATGCTGGCCAATCTACAGCACCACGCCAGCCAAGTTCACTACTCCAAATAGGCATCTAGTACGGTCAGGCCAAGCCTGGGCCTGGGTAATTCACTACCCCTTTTCGTCGGCCACTTAATAGCACCATTCCAAATCTCAACAACTCCTCTACCAACCACTTCTCTGACATCCCTATCCAAGCTCCACATAGTAGCATCTTTGGCCCTTCTTAGCAGAGGCCTCCATCGGATAACCAACTTTTGGTGACGAGTATCATCTTTAGTGGCCCTAATGCAGCTATAAATACCTTGTTCTCCAAAGAGAACCTTTGCCTTCTTTTTCCTCTTTTCCCTTGAAATCTCAGCTTCACTGCTTTGGAGCTCTCTTCGATGAGCTATCTTCTTAGAAATGGCAACGGGGCAAGTTTGGATCGGGTTATGCAGAACTTATACCCGCTCTACAATCTTTTAACTATTACCCATACCTACCCCATACCAGATCCCACCAAACTCTTGCCCCGTCTCGCCCCACTTCTCACATAACACATACATTCCCCCTTATGTCCATAATGATTTATTTTAATCTAAAATGAGAACAAAACACCTATTTTAATCATTTTAGCCCGCATTGTAATTATACTATTTTATTTATTTAATTATAGGTCATGGGTCATGGCAAGTATAATTGTGGTATACCTAACCTGATCCGCCCCAAAAATAGGTCGAGGATGGTCCCAGGTCGTGAATTCAACTTTGTGACCCATACCCATCTCATTTGGGGTCGATCGAGGCAGATTAAACGAGTTTGAGTAATAATTGTTATCCTTACTCTTTCCTTTGCCTGGTGAAGCTTCAGAGCTTGCTGATTGATGGATGTTGAGGAATTTCTCCGAACCATTTATATTTTTTAATATTCTACATCTCCCTCTCTTTCTCCCTCGGCACTCCCTCATAGGTCCTTATGCTATGTGCTATCTATTTGTAAGACTCCATATATTTATGTTAACATGTCTTGTGCCTTCATTGAGACCTCGCAAGTATGGTTAAAAGACACATGGCCTCGCTGACCTCCTAAAATGACTGAGGGGAAGGCCCCTATAGATGAAGCTTCTAGCTCCAACACTTGACATCGCTCCTAGACTGCTTCCTCAACTTCTTTGGATGTTCGGATGGAGAAGATGCATATTACTCTTCACCATCTAGCTAAGCAAGTGAAGGGCCTTACTTCCATCATCATTGATGACGAAGAGGGGTCTACACCAACCTTTAACCTTTTGCATGTCCCGCAGCAAGCACATGACACATCGAATCCTCCATTGAAGTGGCAGTTCCTTTCCAAACGTAGACTGCACAAACAATTCCATTGAAGATGGTGCCTGGGACTTTTCAATTATGTTTGGTGCCTAATCCTTCACTCCTTTTGTTCATGACAATGAATGTTGTTTCTTCCCCTGCAATGTAACCTACAGGTTCTTCCTCTAGCAGCCATTGTTGATGCTATTCTTTAGTGGTAGTAGGTGTAGCTTTGACCTCCGACCAGACTTACAACCTCACCCATGTGTAGCTCCTCTGCCTGTAGAGGCAACCATTCCACTAAATCAGATGATCGTTGTTCCTTTGGATCATGCTTTTCTTGCTCTCGATGTTTCCTCATTTTCGATAATTGGCACAAAGTACTACTCGTTCCATCTAATGACGACACATCACATACTGCCAGTTCCTTCACAACGACCAATGCTTCATGCTCCTCTTCCCATTCCACCATTCAACAAAGTTTGACAACAATACTAGGATGCCCCCATTTACTTTGATGATTCCTTCTCCCATCCTTCTGGAACTGGCGCTTGTTCCCATGGACAAAATGTTGTAACTAACCCCATCTATATTTGACAATCTACGAGGCTACTCTTTGCCCAGAATCACACCTAAGGTGCTAAGGAATTCCACCCATACTTTGAACAACACCTTGGGCATCCAAATCATAGCAAGGGAGCTCCACCAGTTGGATGATTTAGCTGAAGTCATGTATCTAAGAGATCCCTTGTGCAATGCCCTTCGGTTTGCTCTGGTTCAAGGAAAGACTTTCATCATCGCATGATCAAGGTGTTTGATGGCGCCACAAACCCATGCGAGCACTTCCAGATCTTTTATGGTACCATTTGATATTTATAGCCTAACAAGTCAACTTAATACTACCTCATGACTTACTCCTTTTAGGGGCTAGGTTACGACCGATACATTAGTCTTTTCTAGGCTCACCTCTTGTCCCACCGGCTCCTCAAGTGGGAGATATTAGCACACTATGTCAAGCATACCAAAGTTGCCAACTCAGACCTAATTCTAAGTTTCAGCAAGGCCCCAACAAGACTCTATGGCCATGCATGGATCGCTTTTTCACTATCGTCTAGGCTGATGGAATGTTTTTGAAATAGATGGCATTCACCTAGCAGTTCTACTCTTTTTCCTTCCAGTTCATTATTCTATGAAGTTCATTATGCTAAAAGGCATAAATGGAGTTGAGGTCCCAAAAAACAAAACTACAAAGGAACCACAAAGAGTAAGTCCAAAAATAGGGAAATCCTTATCCCAAGCACAATAGGCATTTTGAGAACCACCAAAAGCCTTCCAAGAATGGAGTCCCATTTTGCTATCGACAACACCACCTGTTCAATTAACTGCTCATCGAAGTATATGTTGCAGCCCAGTGGAATGGTCATATTCAAAAGTGTGGTCTGCGGCCATCACCCCCATTCGATGTGAACCAAAAAGTTACTACAAATATCATGATTGTTGCAATCACCTTTCTCGCCTCTATTGGTCCCTAAAGGTCATGCTGGACAAGTTAGCGGATGAAGGAAAGCTTGTCAGCGTGACGTTAGAGCACTGGCTCGGCAACAAAGTAGATACCCCCGCAATACAGGGCCTTAGTGTCATGGATTGTTAACTCTATCTCAACCTACACTCGGAGTCCGTCAAAAACAACTAATGGAAGTTAGAAATGTCGTTATACAACCTTCTTCAACTATTTCCCTAACCTTTACTCCCTTATGTTCTTTTGAACCCATGATAACTCTCATGATAATCTAGTAAGTCATGGTCTGGATCAGCGACTATGATGTCTGGAGAGTTTTGATTGATTCCTAGAGATGTTGATATCATTTTTGGTTCAAGTTTTTTACAAATGGGATTGCACATAGGTAATTTGCTATACCAAGAGGGGGCTCTTCGTGGTTTCTCTTAGGACCACCTGATCAGTCTCATCCATCTACTTGTTTCCTTTGCCAATGAAAACAGACATGCAATGAAGATGATATCTTTCTCCATCGTACGGGCCAAGTTAGGCTCAATGCTGGAGCAAGCAACTTTGAATGCCTTTAGAATGGTAATTTTAACCTCCCATCTCTATTGGAAGTTCTCAGTAGTCACTAGAGTCATTATAATTCAAGGAGATCCTAGTGGCACTCTTTGTTCCTTCGAGATAACACACCAGCACATGGTCCATGAGCTAGATCTCAAAGATGCAGAGATGTTGAAACCCCAAGTGGGATATCTCAAAGCTTGTGACCGGCTGACTGCTCCTCCGTTATAGATAGATAGCAAATCCAAAGTTGTGGAACTTCCTTCATGGCTCTCTAATGTGTTGGTGGAACTCTTTTGACATGGAAGGAATCATTGATGTCATCGTGCATAAACTTAGCTTCTTTCCTGACACTAGGTTCGTGAAGTAAAAGAAACGACCAAGTTGTTAGGGTGTCCACAAATTCCTATTGAGGCAACATCATTCTCATCTTTAAATTGGTGTTGTAAATAAAAATGTAGTTAGGTGACTGCTTGTTCGGTCAATCCCTCCTTTGCTAGTTACATTGCCATTGTGGGATTCAACCTGAACATGTGATCGCATTCAAAACTTCCTGTTCGAACATTGGGCTTGGCCAATAGTCCAAGAACTCCTTAAACAACTTGGCTAGGAAGCCCATCATCGAGTTCAACTTTTTTTCTCCATGAACTCTAGAGGAAGCATTGTGCTTTGATGGGTGGGATATGGGGAGGAAGACAGAGCAGGACTCGAAAAGGTTAGAGTAAGAAGCTTTTCCCTAATTCTTGTCCTTTTATACATGAGCAGCAATTGTAGTTGTCTGCATCAATTAATCCCAGTCGTTTGCGGGCATATTGCATTAGCATGTGGGCCCTGCCTATATGTCAATAAGTGGCCTTTGACACATTGTGGCTTCATCCATAGTTAGGGAGATAGATCGTGCTATAGATTTGCTATGTTCTAGGCAAATACCGCACTGTCAAGTCCAGTGAAAGTCATACCATGGAAAACGCTATACTCTCACCTAACTTATTTCCTTTTGATCCCAAGGTTTGGTTCTCATAGGATCACTCGCATACAATTCTTTGCTCATGGCATACCCTGGCCTCGAGGGTAGGTTTCTAGTACTGTTCCACTGAAGTGGCCACCATGGAAAAGCAAAAGATTGCATGCACAAACAAAATGGTGCATTTCATTCATATTGAATCTTGACTACATTTTGTCTAATATCTTTCTTTAGAATATACATCAATCGAAAAAGAAGAGAAAGAAAATACAAAGCAAAATACCCTTATTGTGGCCTTTACGATGACTGGAGCACATTAGCCTTATAAAGGTCTCCTTTGAAAAGACGCAAAAAAGTTTCACCTGCACCTTCGGCACCTCCCTGTATTGGCAATAGGCTTCTCATGGAAGTTAGAAAATGATGCGCATCTAGCTTTGTCATAAGGCCATCCTTGACCAGTCTAAACCATTTACACTGGTGTAAGGTAGTATGTTTAGCCATTTGATTTCAAAGTCAATTAACAACCTAACACGCACAAAGGTTTATAATAGTGAGTCATAAGCGGCCTGTGGTTGCACTTCTTGGCCAGCAAGAGATCTAGTGATTATGTCTGCCTCTTTCTGATAGCATGCCTAATGACCCTAGTTTGTTGGTTGGCTTAATCTCTATTTTCTCTTACTATCAGCTTCAATGTGTTTGCTTCAGTGCTTGATACATCATTAAGTTTGATATTGCATTGTTGAAGTTTCATTGGTAACTTGGTACTTTACACTGTGGATAAAGTGAAGAAGCTTGAGAGTTGAACCATGCTTAGCTTTAAGGTGACGGAATGATCAAGATTGATAAATAAGCTATGGAGATGAGGAGAAGCATAATTGAATTTCAATTTTATTATTTATTATTATAATAATTGTAAAAATTATTACATGATTGTTCTTAGAGAGTTAGGAGATAAGTGAATCATATTATGAGCACTTAGAACATCATTATAGATTAGTTAGAATATTTTGAATTTAATTGGGTTAAGTGAACCATTCAATATTTTGGTTGAAAGTTTATTTTCTTTGATAGATTGGTCGATAAATTAAGAAGTTTGGCTGATCAGTTCGTTGAGGGATTTTGGGGTATGTTGATCTTCCAAGCTTATATTTAAACCCCATTAGCAAGGAACTAATCCTCCTTGGTGTGAAAAATTAATAGTTGATTAAGAGGTGATTAGTAGGAGATTAAGAAGAGATCAAGCAATCAAAGTGCTCATAGTTGATTCTCTCTCCAAGCTCTTGAAGGTGCAATCTTAGGAATGAGATAGATTAGTTAATTTATTTTTATTGTATATCTCTTGTCAGTCTTTTTTGGTTTGATTATTTTCTTACTTGTAATTAGTGAGGAAGGCTTTTAGTTTGTTTCATAGTTTGTTGTTTTTAGTTTGTATGGGCTTCTCTGCTTTTGTCTAAAGGAGTCAATTATTAGTTAGCTAGTTTGTCGTGTAGCTAAGAACGTAAATATCATAAGGTATTGAATCTCGTTAAATTCCTGTGTACTTTGTGTATGTGCACATTTTATTATTGCTTCCGCTTACATTCATTTTCCACATTATTGCTAACTTGCTTGTGAGTTAATTTAATTGTATTATAGTTATAATAAATTAAATTATAATTAGGGTCTAGGCACCTCTCTCTAGACTCATACCTAAATCCTACATCTTCTATATCGCCATGTTCTTATAAATAGGGACCAACATACTCTTTCTTTATCCATTTAACATTCATTTAGTCTTCAAAATTATATTAAATAACTTAGTGAGCTATAAAATTTCTTCATCTCCTATATATTTTCAAACATCTACTGAAATGTCATTGAGTCTTACTATTTTTCTACACTTCATCTTCTTTAGAGCCTCTCAATTTCAGTTTTAGTTATATACCGGATGTAAAAATAATTTTTATTTTCCTTTTAGATGCTAAAATCAGTATTATCAATCGTATTATCATAAAACAGCTCATCCATCTATGTTTTTTTTTTTTAGAAAATATCTATGTTTTGAATGTTTTTATTCTAAAAAAGTATTTTTTGATTCTCATTTTTAATACATTTTACTCCAGTCAGGTTTGTAGTTTTTTTATCTCTTATTTTAACAAACTTGTATTTATATTATTCTCCTTCTTTAGTGTCCAACTTTGAAAGTCACATTCTTTGCATTATAAATTACTTTCATGGATTCTCATTGAACAATTTTGCACTTCTCTAAATTCTTTATGCTATTGCATTTATTTCAATTTTTATAACATTTTTTTCTTTAAATTTTGTCTTTTATTTCTTTTTTTGGCTATCTATCATCTTTATTATTTAAAAGTTTTTCTTTCGATTTTTCCAACATGTTCTTTGCAACTTTACGGATATAGTTAGTAATCCCCAACCTTATAATATTAGCTTCTCCATCAATCTCCAACTTGCCCTTGTCTTAGAATCCCTTTCTTAAATATGTTTTTATTTTCATTTTTTGGATTCTACCATCAAGTTCGAGAGCATTGTTGTGACTTATTATTCCTTCTCCAATTCTTTATCTTAAAATATAAGGCTATTAATCAATGTTAGGTAGTTAAGCATTTACTGGGAATGATCTTACAATCTTTATAGTTTAAACAATCTCATTTTCTTATAAAAAAATAATCAATCTGTGTTCTTGAAGACCCATTCTTATTAGTGATACGATGCGCATCTATTTTCTTAAATAAAGTATTAGCAATCAAAAAATTCATAAATAAAATTCTTTTATAGTTTTACCCTCTTCATTAGTCTCCCCAAAACAAACTCGCCATGAATTCTTTTAAATTCTTCAGCAACGCTTTCAACATGTCTATTTAAATCTCTTCTGATAAATATTCACTCCTCAATAAATAGTGAAAATGAGGGAGGTGATGTTGCAACTCAAGATTGCACCATCTAATGAAGATATTGTAGAAGGTGAAAGTGAAGTCTAGTTCATCCACAAGCTCTGGGAAGGTCCTTGAGGCAGCATCAGCTATCTATTAAGATACCCTAATTCATCTTAATTGATATGGGTGAATTTGAGACCATCAAGGAAATAGTGACTTCAACAAGGATCAATTACAAAAGGCTATGCTAGAGAAGATGTTGTCCTTGCATAAGAACCGCACTTATACACTAGTCAAGTTGCCAAAAATAAAAATGACCCCAAAGAACAAGCTAACGTTCATGCTAAATATGATGAACTGACATCCTAGGTACAAGGTCAGGCTTGTTGTGAAGGGCTTAAAGCATAAGTTTGGAATAAAATTTAAGATACTATCACTGGTGGTTAAGATGACATTGATTCGTACTTTTCTTGGTTAATTACCAGCAAAGAATTGCAAGTCGAGCAGGTAAATGTGAAGACTTCATTATTGGTGAGTTGAAGAGATCTATAGAAAGGCTTCAAGTCCAATAGAGGATCACACTTGTTTGAAAAAAGAGCTTATACAACCTGAAGACGCCTCCTTTACAGCAGTAGAAAATTTCAATGCATTCATGGTTGAAGGGGCCAGTTGAACCACCTTTGATCATTTTCTTTGAGTCAAACAATCTAATGGTGAAGAGTTAATCGCACTGCTCCTGTATGTCGACAATATGTTCATAGCCTACAAGGTTGTCGAGAAGATTAATCGACTGAAAAAGAAGCTCAGTTAGGAGTGCAACAATTAGGTCTGGATCCAATGAACATATTTTTGGATGGAGATAAATCCAAACCTGTAGCTACACCAATTGTAAATCACTGCAAACAATCTTCTTTTAGAGCCTTTTTCACATTTAGGTTTTTGAAATTTAATAACGATATAATGTTTTGTTGAAATATCATTTTAAGCCTATGATGGATTATTTTTATAGTTGTTGACACCTCAAAATATGATTTAAAATTTATTAAAAATATTTTAAACTTGAAATAAATAAGTTAGGACTTAAATGTAAGAAGAATGAAAATTGAGGGACCAAAAAATAATTTTTCCATAAATGGGATAAGATCAGTGCCTCTCCTGTGAGCTGCACCTCCTCTCCCTTCCCTTATCTCTCTCTTCGGGCGTGGAAAAAAAGGGGCACGGCTCTTTCTCTCTTGCGGTCTGCTTTCTCTCTCTCCCTCTTCTGCATCTCTTTCCCTCGCCCTCTGTTTTCGCCCATCGGGGCTGTCGCCGAGCCCAGATGAAGAAGAATCAGAAAAGGGGGAGGGGAAGAAGTGTAGCAGAATTTCTTGTCCAATCCTCTCTACTTATTTTTCTGCCTTTAGTTAACGCTTCAAAATGATATATAAGAGGTAACCAACAGTTCTAAGTTATTTATAATTAGAATTTTAAATTAATTAATTAATTTGATTTATATGATATTATGTGATATGGTCAAATTAAACGAACATATTTGGCTGGATGCTTGTTTTACAGTTAAATTCATGTTTATTGAAATTATTATTTTATAAAATATGACGTTATATGCATGATTTTTATCTAAATTGCATGATTGAAAATCCGTAGAATAGAATACATGGTTTATATTCATTATGTTGAATTAAATCAAGTGTATGTTAAAGAACATAATAATGTGTATTTAATGAATTGTTGAGTTATGAAGCAATTTAAATGGCAAGTTACGACTTGTGAACTTGGAACAACTAAATGAAATTAATATGATATTTTAAAATTTGATAATAAATTAAAAAAAAATTGTCGTGTTTATGTTTCTGCTTATGCTCTAGCTATATGATATGATAACTTGCCAAATTTGGGGATTATTGCCAAGATGTGTAAGCAATCTGTCAAATTCGAAGATGGTTGTATGTGTGACACTCTTTTGTTTGCGGAGTATAGGAGTTACTAAGAATCTTATATATATGTGATGATGAAAAGAGGCAGTTTAGGCATATTCCTGAAAACTATTTTGGATTTAAAATAAATAAATTTGAACTTAAATGTAAGGATTTTAGACTTATTTGTAAGAGAATAAAAACTTAGAGACTAAAATACAAGTTTCCCATAAATGCAATAAGATCAACACCTCTTACGTGAGTTGCACTGCCTCTCCCTTCCCTTATCTCTCCCAATTGCTCTCTCTCTCTCTTTTTTTAGGTATGAAAAAAAAGGGGCACGACTCTTTCTTTATCACAATCTGCCTTCTCTCTCTCACTCTTCCGTATCTCTCTCCCGCGCCCTTTGTTTTCACTCTTCAGGGCTGTCGCTTAGCCCAAAAGAAGTAGATGAAGCAGAAGAAAAAGAGGGAAAAAAGCATAGCAGAATTTCTTGTCCAATCCTCTCCACTTATTTTTTTGCCTTTCGTCAAGACTTCAAAATGATATATAAGAGGTAAGTAACAGTTCTAAATTGTTTATTAAATTAAAATTTTAAATTAATTAATAAATTTGATTAATATGATATGATGTGATATGGTCAAATTAAAACGCATGTTTGGCTGGATGTTTGTTTTACAGTTAATTTCATGTTTATTGAAATTATTATTTTAAGAAATATAACATTATATGCATGATTTTTGACTCAATAGCATAATTGAGAATTTGTAGAATAAAACATATGATTTATATTCATTATGCTAAATTAAAATTAAATGTATACTAAAGAGCATTATGATGTGTATTTGATGAATTATTGAGTAATTTATCAAGTTAAAAGGTAAATTATGATTTGTGGATTTGGATCAACCAAATGAAATTAATATGATGTTTTAAAGTTTGACAATGAATTAAAAAAAGTTTCTTGTAGCATTTGTATCCCTATCTATGCTAGAACTATGTGACATGGTAACCTGTCAAATTCGGAGATAGTTGCCAAGATGTGTCAACAATTTGCCAAATTCAGTAATTATTGTATATGTGGCACTCCTTTATTTGCAGTATAAAAGTCGCTAACGATCCTATATATATATTTATCTATATATATATATGTGATGATGAAGAAAGACAATTTAGGCATATTCCAAGAAACTATAGTCCGAAAGTTAAAATGTATAGAAAATAAAAAGGTTTATGGCGTATATTATTTGTATATTTATTTAACAAGAGCATTTATGTTTATTACTGTTAATTATCATGTTTATATAATATCAATGCTGTTGGAAAAAATAATGTATATTTACATATAAATATTTTTATTTAGTAAGTTTGTGCTTATTGCCTACTTAGTCCTAGGGTTAGTAGACTGATACTTTTATTGGCAAGTCCTAATAATGGAAGGGACACGCAAGAGGACGATGAGCATTAAAGTTAGGAATTTTATATATTTAGTTTGACCTGTAACTTTTATATAAACCATGATGGATGAATGAAACTTGAGACTGTTGAATATAATTTATATATAAATAAACTTTTATTTGGGCATGTTTTCTGTAATTAAGTTTCGTATTTTAATTATATTATTTCGGCTATAAGTTTTAAATTGTCCTGTATTATTAAAGTTATTTGATTCAATTTATGACCACCCCTGCGAAATAAGTTTGTATTCATGATATCCTACAAGGGGGACGTCGTAGCCTTTCTACCTAGGACGAAGGAATGATGAAAATCCTCGATAACCATGTAATGTTGAGGCATTAAGGCTCGAAGCTTGGAGGATGATGTCGAGGAAGTTGTCTCAAAAAGCATATCTTGAGGAGGGTTGTCAGGATGACTCGTCAAGGATCAACATTAGGTATTTTCTATGGTGGGATTTAGGAGATTATTGATTTAGTATTTGAGACGGTGCCATGTATACAATTGACTATTATACAAAGGGTGCTTTCATATGTACTTTCTATGTTCCGCTCTATTTATGGCACTATTGTGCTGCAGCCAAAAATCCTTGTAGAGATATGATGCTACTATACAATAACAACAACAACCACCACCACCACCACCACTAAGCTTTAATCCTATTAGGTGGGATCGGCTAAATGAATCTTTTGTTTTCATTGCGCTCTATCAATTAATAAGTTCTTATTTAGATTGAAGTAAGTAAGATCACTTCTTATAATTTTTTGTCATATCTTCGATCTCTTTCTTCATCTCTGTACATCAGAAAAATTTAATAATTCGATTTTCTAACTAGAGTTTCAATCGGCTTACATTTTATATGTCTAAATCATCTAAGTCGATTTTCTCTAAGTTTATCCTCAATTGATGCGACTCTAATTTTCTCACAAATCTACTCATTTTCATTCTATTCTTTCGTGTTTACTCACACATCCACTTAGCATTCTCATTTCTGCAATACTTATTTTATTTATATATTTTCTCTTTATAGGCCAATATTCAGCACTATATATCATCATTGATCTTATTACAGTTTTATAAAATTTACCCTTAAATTTGAATAAAATTTTTTTATCGTACAACACATTAGAAATATTTTTCTATTTTACTTATCCTACTTGGATTCTTTTAATGTTATTATCTATTTCACTATTATTTTGTATGATTGATTTAAGGTATCTAAAGCATCACTTTTCTTAACAATTTGGTCACCAATATAAGTATTTTTTCTTGACTAAAAGTTTACTCTATATATTCAGTTTTTGATCTACTGAAATGAAAACATTTAGTTTCTGAAGTATTCCTCAATAGCTCGAGTTTCGCTTCAGTTCTCTCTTAGTTTTATCAACAATGATAATATTATCTGTGAAGAGCATATATTAAGGCGCCTCATCTTAGATATGTCCAGTCAGGATTCTCATGACCTAAGCAAAAAGATACGGACTTAAAACTGAGCATTGGTATAATCCAATTGTAATAAAAATCTCCTTATGTTCGAACATAGGTAATAAGTCCTTTATGCATGTTTTTAATAACTTGAATATAAGCAGTATAAATCTTTTTCTTTTCTAAAACTTTCCAAAATATTTCTCTTGGGATTTTATCATAGATTTTTTTTCAAATTAATAAAAACTAAATATAGGTTTTCCTTTCTATTCTTAAATTTCAATATTATACATCTCAATAAATGAATAGCTTTCATAGTAGATTTACCTAGTATAAAACTAAATTGACCTTCGGGGGTTCTTTGTAGGCCCGCGTGTCTTATCTTAGTATCACGGGGTAATCTATGTTCGGTCACTCTCTCCCAGAGTTTTAAAGTATGGCTCATTAATTTAATTTCTCTATAATTAATCCAATTCTGTACAAAGCCTTTATTCTTGTAAATAGGTATTAATATATTATTTCTCCATTTATTTGTTATCTTTTTAGTTTTCAAAATCATATTAAATAATCTAGTGAGCTAAGAAATTTCATCTCTCAAGCACTTCCAAACATCTATTGGGATGTCCAGTTCTATTATTTTTTATATTTCATCTTCTTTAAAGCTTTTTAGATTTTAACTTTATTAATACGTCGGATGTAATAGTAATTTCTACTTTTTTTGGGGTGTTGAGTTTAGCAAGATCAATTGTATTTTCACAATTTTTATTGAAAAACTGTTGAAAGTAACTTATCCATCTATCTTTGACATCTTCTTTTATAAAAAATATTTTTTTATCTTCATCCTTAATATATTTTACTTAGTTAATTCTTTAGTTCTTTTGCCTCTTATTTGGGTCATTCTATATATATGTCTTTCTTTATTATCTAGCATCTTATATAAATTCTCAAGAGTTATATTCTTTCTATTACAGAATGCTTTATTCGACTTTCATTGGGATACGTTATATTTCTCTCATTTATTCTTATTTTTATTTTTAAATCAATCTTTATAATAAATTTATTCTCCTTAATTTTTTTGTATATTATCTTTCTACTACCGAGCATCTTTATTATTTGGAGTCATTTTTTTGAATTCTCTCAACAAATTTTTTACCACTTTACGAATGCAGTTAGCAACTATTAGCCATACAATCAATTTTCCTATTGATGTTTCACTGCCCAAGTTTTAAGATTTTCTTCTTAAAGATACATTTATTCACATTCTTTAGATGTTACCATTGAGTCCAAGGATAGTATTTCAGCTTATTATTTTTTCTCTAATACTTTATCTTAGAATTTAAAATCATTAATTAATATTGAATAGTCAAACATTCACTTGGAATGACTTTACAGTCTTTACAATTCAAGTGATTCTGTTTTTTTATAAGAAAATAATCAGTATGAGTACTTGAATATTTATATTTATAAGTGATAATATACCCATCTTTTTTTTAAAATAAAGTATTAGTAATTATAAGACCATATGTTAAAAAAAAATTTAAAATAGTTTTGCTCTCTTTATTTGTTTCTCCAAAATCACATTTACCATGAATGCTGTTGAATTCCTTACAACGCTTTCAATATGTCTGTTTTGATCTTTTCCAATAAGTAACTTTTCCTCCTGAAGTATCTCTTGAATTAACTTTTCTAAATCATTTCAAAAAAAAAATTTATGCTTATATCCAAACCTACTTGAGAAGCATATACACTTATAATGTTAATAATTATTTCATTGATTATAATTTTTAAAGTCATAATTTTATTACTATTTCTCTTAATTTCTACTACATGGTCAAGCTCTTATCCAGAATTATACTCACTCCATTCTTATTTTTATTCATATCAGAGTACCAAAGTTTAAAACCTAAGCTATTAATTTCTTTAGCTTTCTTCCCAATCCATTTTTTTTCTAAAAGCATAAAATATTAATCTTTTTATTAATTATAATATCTGTCAACTCCATTAACATGTCTGTCAGGATGCTTATAATAATCCTAGTTGCTTGAGTTTAGTATGTTGAACTAGCTTCTTTACCCACAACCGTCTATGATGTGGAAACCCCTACTTATCACTGCACTCCGGAGCCGATGCAGCGGCCCTTACTCATTTCTCATTATATTCAAGCAATGCAGTGCGTTGCTTTTAGGAAACTTCTTAGCTTTAACGCAATTTCTTAAAGGATTTATATCATAATTGATTTGATAAGTTTTACGTTGGTTGTTAACTGGCTAACGCAACCCTCCATATTTCTCATCCGGGACTTCGGACCTGGCAATGGTGCGTTAGATATGATGCTGCTATGATGAAGAATATTCTTTAGCGAGCAAAGTGCCAAGTGAAGACTTCCCTTCTGAAGCCTTCTGGTGATGCAGACAGATGTTGGGCATCCTGTCAGCAAGTAGAGAAGAAGCCATTCATAGACTCTTGTTCTAAGGGCGCTAAAAAATCCTATTGTGAGTTATCTTGTAATTCACAACTTGCTAAAGAACTAAAATTGCTCATATTATCGAGAAGAATTTGCGGAAACCCATTATTTTCATGGTGGAAGCCCTCTCCAGTAAGTTAAAATTCTTCTTATGCAGCCTTTCAAGATAATTAGAAAAATCGTTGTTTCCCCTTTTCTGTGTTGGAAGTGTTACGGATCTACAGCTATAGTGGATTATTCACAGTATTGCCTTGTCATGTGAGACATTATCTCTATTTGGTTTATGTTTTGACTTCTACGAAATTTATCATGCTTCCTAAGTGCTAATATTTGATGTGATGAGGAAATGTGAATATCAATAGGACGTATCTCTTTCATATCCTTGCGTCTGTAACTTATGGACTCCGCATTAACACATACAAAGTTTTTGATAATTCTAGAAACTTTACCCTTTGTGATACAATTTACTTTATATGGAGACGTTAGAAAAGTGGAAGTACTAAATGATATTTTCGTTTGCTGAATAATAGTTTATTTTTATATCAAAAAAAACGTTTATTCTTGCATCATTCTTTCTACGTGAAATTTTTCATTAAAAATTCACAGAATTGTTCTTTTGCTTGACTTGAGTACAGTTCCATTTATGCATTTATCAGCACTGAATGGTAATAACTGCGTGATGTTGAGTAGGATTTATGCATGCCTCTGGTAATGTTTTCTTTTTTTTTCCTATGTTTATACTTCCAATTTTATTGACCTTTTCAGTAGGCAGGACCTTGAATGTTTTGTAGAATAGATACATTGTTAATTGCACAAGCTTCTTTTAGGAATGTGACTTTTGCTATTTATTAACAAATTCATTAGATGCTTCAAACAACCTTGTGCTCATTCGAAACACTTATTTATTTTTTTAATGCAGATTGGAGCGGCTCCTTCCCTTATTCCTGAGGATTCAACTACATTTATTTCAAAGAGTGCCCAGAACATATTCTACACCAGCAAGGGAATAAAAGATCATGTTTATGACATCATTTTGGGCATTTTCGATTTCATGAGAGATCCTAGAGTCGGTCCTTTTTTCTTTTTAGCAGCATGCATATCATTAGGTACCATTTGGCTAAAACAGGGAAGTCAACCATCTGAATCTATCAAAACGGTAAGCTGCAAGTAGATTTACCGTCAGTCAGCTGTTTCATGACACTATATTCTTATATGCTGAAGTTCTTTTGCTTCATTTATTTGTTATTATCGCATCATAGAGCAGATGGGTGTATAGTTAGAACTATGGGATAATTGTAACACTTACAATTGATCTTATGTATGTGATACTGACTCCCAATTCTTAGTATTTACTTTTCACGTGCTCTGAAAAGCCTGCAAATTACAGTTTCACCATCCTTGATTATATTCTCCCACCTTTATTATGGGAGGACCTTGGACGTCATAGGGATTATATTCTTATTAGTTTCTGAAAATGTTGTCAAGATAACAATGTGTCAACAGGATAAATGTTGACAATTGTGTGTTTGATATGTAACTATTATTGGTTCCTCCCTTGTTGTAGTATTTTGGATGATTAGCAACTAATCTAAGTTAGTTTATAACTAATTAGTTTGATTAGGTGTTGTTAATTTCACGTAATATAAATTATTATCGAGTTGGAATATTTGTTCATTCAAGCATGGACCTGACTAAGATATATCAAAAATCAGAGATTGAAGACCTTTTATTTTTACTCTTTTTATGTGTGTAATTCTCCTTCATTACTTTGGTCTCTGCCGTGTTGGTGTTGGATAGATAGAGATTTGAGCATATAATTCATTGAAACAAGTTTTTATTATTTTTGGTCGATCAATTAATCAATCACAGAATTTGATCAATCAAAGTCAGTGACCTACCATTGTTTGTTCAATCAAAAATGATTGCTTCAAGAAGTAAAGCTAGTTTGATCAATCAGTTGATCGATCAAACTGGAATTAATCGATCAAAGACAGTGATTCTTTAAGCTTGATCAATCAAATGTGTGTTGTTAGTTGGGATTTTTATAGGTTTTGATCAATCAACTGATCGATCAAGGTACATTGATCAATTAGGTGATCAATCAAACACGGCCAGAATTTAGCTGTTAGACTCCAGCGGCTACCGACTTGATCAATCAAGCACTACTAGCTCCCAACTGTACTAGCTGTCGGAGTCTTCCCTATTTAAGGGGGTTCGCTGCCTCCTTAGCTTTCTTCTTGGCATTTTTGCACATTAAATAGGTCCCAACTAACTCACCCATATCTCATAACCATCAAAGAATCAAAGTGCAAGCAAAGAGGTGATCAAGCAAGGGATTCAAGGAAATCGTGCACAAGCTTTCTCTTCCTTTTTTTTCACATTCATGTTCAATCTTTGAAGGAAAGAATGAGTTGTTTCTTTCAATTGCATTTTTTATTATTTCTGCTTCCTCATTCCCCGCCTCTAGCACGCCCACCTCTGCTTCTCGCGGTGTTGCCGACCAGCGCGAGGCGACTCATCATTTTCTTCGTCACTCGGCTTGCTATTTTGCCGGAAAAATGTGTCACTCAAGCATGCCGACCCGAGATACTTGCCTTACCTACATTGTTACTATTTGAATTTCTTTGGCTAAAGTGTAGTTTCTTTTCTGAATCAAATTAATCTGATTATTTAATTTCAATATAAAATTATTCTTTTAACTTAGATTATTCATTTCGCTCTAATTGCATCACCCGACATTTATTTGAGTGATAGTTACTATTAGATTTAAGTGTGAGACATCTGTCCTAAATTCCTAAACCTCGGATCTGATTTATTGAATTTAAATTGATGCCCTAATCTAATTTGATAAATTTTTATTTATCATACGATCCATTTTAAAATATTTTTAATTTGTGGGATTTAAAAATCTTACTAATTAAAAATAATTTGCTAATTAATTTTGCTGAATATAAATATAAAATATCATTTGTATTTTTTTCGTCCCGCATCACATGGGATTCAAAAAAATTGTGCTCAGGCACTCTCTTTTCTTTCTTTTCTGATTCAAGTTCAATCTTTACAAAGAGGAGTGAGTTGTTTCTTTCTATTGCATTTTTACTTATTTCTCTTTAGATTCTCCTTCTCTAAGTGCTTACTTTAAATTCTTGTGAATAGGAGAGGAATCTTGCAATAACTTATAGATTAGGGATTGGTGTTTACTTGCATTTGAGCAAAGCCCAAGGGGCTGTTTTTCAATTTTTCTGTACAGGCTTCTCCGCCTTAGAACAAAGGAGTGTTCTAATAATAGTTAGATTAATTTGTCAGTTGTCGTGGGCTAGGCTCCGGAGTGAGCCAAACCACGTTAATATTTGAGTTCATCGTGTTCTTTTTTTTTATTTGCTTCCACTTATTATTATTATTGTGCTATCATTTCTCTTACACTAACTCATTATATTGAAATAAATTAAATTAATTAAAATTTTACTTAGGGGTCTATTCACCCACCCTCTAGACCCATACCAATTCTACAAATATGATCAAGTGTTATATAGATAAACTGCAGAATTGCTTGATATGTAAATAAGATAGTTAAAGTGTAATGTAGGTAAATGCCCATGTAACTATGCACTCGTATTTAAAGCTTTATTTTCAAGGTCCCCATGGCCTTATTAGGGAGTTTAGTTCAATGTTATCTTAATATTGTGTTATGTTTTCTTCAAAAAATAATTATTTAGTTTAGTGGTGTATAGATAACTTTATAAAAAATTATAAAATTGTCACTAAAGAAAGGACATTTAGATATCAGGATAATTAGATAACATACATAACTTCAAGATAACATTGAACCAAACACTTTTATATCTTTTAAAGAGTGACACCCTTGTATCTTTTCAAATGTATTTTTTTAAGTGTAATGCTCTTATTTCTTTGGGTACATTAGCGGAACTAGAAATTTTCTCGTGTAAATATACAGTGCTATCTTCTTTTTCTTTCCATCTTGCTCCTTTTCTGCTTTTCAGTTTTGAAGATACAAAACCAACATACTGTAAGATAGCTGAAACATTTTGATTATTTAATGTCAACAACTTAATAACCTCAAATGGATGGCCAAACAAAAGTTGTGAATTGATGCTTGAAAACTTATATAAAAAGCATGGTACAAGAGAAACAGAATAAATCCTGTGATTCCTCCTGCGATTGATATGGTTGCAACCTATAATCTGCACTGTATCAATTTACTGTCAAAAATGTGCTGAACTATTTGAAGCATGTCCATTCTTTGTTCCTCAAATATTAGCAGTTTAGGAGTTGGCAATGATGTGAAGTCTCTATTTTATATGCTATTTTCATGCTTTTGCTATTTTGCTATTGCTTAATTTAGTGGAACAGTGATCTAGCGCATTTTAGGTTTCATTTTTTGCCTTTTTTTGGATCCTTTGATTAAAGGATCAATCTTCTCTTCTCAGGATAACAGCACTGTTGCGGCAAACGATCGCACGAGAAAAGGGAGAAAAGGGACAGGCCTTGATATCCCCGCTTCGATCACCGATACTGAACCAGCAGATGCCTATCAGATGCTGTCAACGGACTCTGGTTCGGACTAGCCATTGCTTACTAGTTTGGTTTCTTCTGGTGCAGCCTTGACAGCATTCAGCTTTGGTTAATCTGAACTTGAGGAATCAACTCAATTGTCAATAACTGTGGTTATGGTGTGGATGATCACCAAGAAATGAACGAACAATAGAACATTTAACACTGAATTTTGTGAAACATCAGATCTGCACACATTCATGTTTTAGATCCAGCTGTTTTGCAATTCATAAATGATGTATTGCGTCAGATGGTATCTTGCTAATATCATAATTTAACTTAGGGACGAACTGGTTTCAAGTCCATATGATGAATTAATTATGTCTTATGTTGATCTTTTTGAGCTGTAATTGTTAGCTTTTGTTTCTTGTTGTGATGCCAATAGTCATGCTTGCTCATTTTCAAAGTGACATTTGCTGACATTTCACAGTTAACTGAATTCTTAGTTTTGACATGCATTTTTTAGTTCAGAGATTTGGTTGACTTTGTAAGATTATATTGGAGTTTATAGATTTCTTCAAAAGTTGTAGGATTTAATTAGATATGAATAATTGCAATGTGAGTAATATGAAGATATTTAAAGGCCTTTACCCATGGAGATAGAATGCAACTTTGGATTAGTTTTCTCATAGTTGTGAAGAAAGAACACAATCCTTTTAGTAGATAAAAGTTTTTTTTTTTAGTTACACATGTTATCCCTTTAAATCCTGTCTTTCTCTTCTAATGTCAAGTTGATATTAGAGCTAAGATTTAGATGGCCTATTATAAGTGGACCTGATCCCAACCAACTTATAGCACATAAGAGTTTCTATAGAACTTAGAGTCCTCGAGACAAAATCTTTGTCATTTCATGGAGCGCGAAGTGTCAAAATGCTGAAAAGGATGAGATCAACCCTATCCACTGTAATTGATATTATGCATCGAGCAACAAAAAGGCTCATCTAAATTGTATGGCATCTTAATGGAAACTATGAATTCCGGACATGATTTAAGTGTCCTGATTGAGAATCTCATCGTTAGAACCTTCTCTAACATCTCTTGTCAAACAGGGTCCCAAGTCGAACAACAGTTCAAGTCGAGCAGTTTAAAGAGATATCACTAGATCATACCCTCCGTATTATTACGTCAACTCAGCACTTAAGACGGTATGTGGGTCCACTCCCTAATCATCCTTTGCAGGAATAGGTATCAAATGTGTCAGACCGTACCTATTATGTCCCCTCCTCTCTAAGCTATAAATAAGGAAGAGGAGGAGAAGCTAGGGAGGTCTCTCTCTCTCTGGCCGAGCTACCCCTCTCTTTCTCTATCTCTTTCTTGTATTCATTTGGTCTTCTTTTAGAGATCCTCAAGCTTTGTAAGAGAAGAGATTCGAATAGTGAATTCAAATCGCCTAGATGGCGTCGTGGTTTTTCCCTCAGACACTCAGATTTTCACGTAAAAATCGTTGTCTCATTTCTTTCTGTTGCATATTTTTTGCATCAACACTCATCAACGGATAATTGGAAGCTGAGACTATATATACCACTTCTAGTCCCATCAAAACTATAGAACATCATCTCCATGAACTCTCAAAGATTTACTAATGAAACAAGGATATAATTATGCTTTGTAGCGGATAGATTTCAAAGATGATTCGACTCATTTCATGCAAGTCCAACATAATTGGTTAAGAAATTGTATGTTTGTCTTTTCAAAATGTTTAGGTAAATTATGGGTTGCTAAAGTCGATCATTTTCTAATAAAATCATCAGATTTCTGGTTGCTTTGGAGGTGATGGACACAACCCTTTAAATGAGGCATTTTGTTTCTCCCTCGAACTACTAAGCCAAGGTTGTAATTATGACAGTGTTCTACCTCCTGCCAGAGTATCACTAAAAACACTGCCAAGTTATATAAAGTGTATGCCTTTTATCCAATTTTTTCTTCAACAGAGCAATACATTGTCCCACTGATAACGGTTTTGTTCGACGCCTACGTGGGCTTCCTACAGATAATGCCTCTTTGATTTGGAGTCGTTTGTAATCCACTTAGATGGAACTAAGAATGGCCACTACAGAATGATTGATACTGCAAGATGTATGCCTGAGTACAATAGACATTGGAGAGGTGACAGCAGTAATATAAACTACACGACGAACGACACTGAGTGGAGGAAACATAAGCAGAGGGAGACTGGTATGGCTTCATGTAGGTAACGGCAGACTCAAGAGCAGAAGGAGAAATGCCTAAAACTTGGGCTATTGGCTTACATGGAGGTATACTTTTGAGCTGTTAGTTGTAACGTTTGAGTATGCGAAGCTCTTTGAATGTTTGATGCTGGATGAAGAGGCTAAGGAGATACTATCATTCATTAAAAGCTTGGAGATGGCAATCATATCAAGAAAGAAACGTTTTTTGTGTTATGAATTCATTTGATTAAGAAGCCAACGAACTTCCTAAAACACAGATTTTTAAGCCTCGAATGAAATTCAGCCATACCCGAGTCTGTGAGCATCCCGAAGTCTCGCGTAAGGACTAATGCCCCCTTCGTTTTGAGATACTCTGGATATTACTTGTACTTTAGATGTAATACCAGTGCAGAACAACGGCAGGCAATCCTAGAAAATCCTATTTACCTATTGTGTAGTGGGTAGAGTTATCTGGAAGTAGAAATGCATGCAGAATCAGTTTCAATGGGTAGAGGTTTTGGCTCGTGATTCAAATTTCAAACTCAGTCAAAATTAGAACAATCTAGTAAGTTTGAGTTTAGATCATTTTTCTAAACCATGGCATGAACCAAACTATGATAAGTCTATAAATATTTAAAAGGTAAATTATATGTAGTTTTTTGAGTTTAAGATATAATATCATATAGGTCTGTGATTTTAAAAAATTAATATCTAGATTCTCTACTTTCAATATAATTATTAATTATTGAGTTTTTTTATAATATCATATACTTTAAAACTTTGGGAGAGGGTGATCGAACAAAGGTTACGCCATAATACTAAGGTATCAGAGAATCAGTTTGGTTTTATGCCAGGTAGATCTACTATAGAAGCATTCATTTACTAAGAAGTTTAATAGAGAAATTTAAGGAGAGAAAGGAAAACTTACATTTGGTTTTTATTGATTTGGAAAAAGCTTATGATAAAGTCTCAAGAGAAGTACGTTGGAGAGTTTTAGAAAAGAAAGAGATTTGCACTGCTTATATTCAAGTTATTAAAGACATGTATGAAGGAGCTGTTACCTCTGTTCGGACACAAGGAGGTTTGACTAAAGATTTTTCTATTACAGTTGGATTACACCAAGGCTCGGCTTTAAGTCCGTATCTTGCTTTGATTATGGAAGTCATGACTGGACATATTCAAGATGAAGTGCCTTGGTGTATGCTCTTCGCAGATGATATTGTTCTTATTGAAAAAACTAAAGAGGGAGCTAAAGCGAAACTAGAGTTTTGGAGGAATGCTCTAGAATCTAAAGGTTTGCATCTCAGTAGATCAAAAACTGAATATATGGAGTGCACATTTAGTCAAGAAAGAAATACTTATATTGGAGATGTGACAATTGATGATCAAATTGTCAAGAAGAGTGAGCGCTTTAGATACCTTGGATCAATTATACAAAATGATGGCGAAATAGATAATGACGTTATTAGCAGGATTCAAGCAGGCTGGGTAAAATAGAGAAATGCTTCTAGTGTGTTATGCGATAGAAAAATTCCATCCAAAATTAAGGGTAAATTTTATAAAACTGTAATAAGACCAGCGATGATATATGGTGCTGAATGCTGGCCTGCAAAGAAGAAACATACAAATAAAATAAATATTGCAGAAATGAGAATGTTAAGATGGATGCGTGGATATACACGAAAGGATAGAATGAGAAATGAGTATATCCGAAAGAAAGTTGGTGTTGCACCAATTGAGGATAAACTTAGAGAAAGTCGGCTTCGATGGTTTGGACATCTAAATCGTAGGCCAATTGAAGCTCCAGTTAGAAAAATTGAGTTATTGGATTTTGCCCATGTACAAAGAGGAAGAGGGAGACCAAAGAAGACATGGCAAGAAACTATAAGGAGTGATCTTAATTACTTAAACTTAGATAAGAATTTGGTAACTGATAGAGCGCAATGGAAACAAAGGATTCATGTAGCCGACCCCACCTAGTGGGATTAAGGCTTGGTTGTTGTTGTTGTTATTGTATTGAGTTTTTTTATAATATATTAAAATTTTATAAAATTCTTAAATTGCTTCCCCCTCTCCTTCCCTTCTGCTTGCGTAGGCCAATAGAGAGGGTCAGAGGAGCTGCACATCCCGCCCTACCTCTCTCTCACTCTGGCCCTCTCTCCTTTTCTTCCCCCCCTCTCTCTCTCCCGGTGCACATCCCACCTTACCTCTCTCTCTCTCTTGCCCTCTCCTTTTCTTCCCCTCTCTCTCTCTAGTCTATACTTGTGTGGCGCTAGCCACCCTACCACGAGTTACGTGTAGCTATGCTATGCGTGACCGTGCAAAGAGGGAGACACAACAGAGAGGGGGAGTGAGAGAGATAGAGCAGGGAGGGAGAAGGAGAGAGAGAAGGGAGGGTAAATACAAAAATTAAAAATAGATCTATTAATATTTATATTAAAAGTCAGGAGCTTAGATGTTAAATTTTTAAAATCATAAACTCATATGTATTATGCCTTAAACTCAGGAATTTAAATGTAATTTACCCTTTTTAAATTTTAAATTGCCTCATTTCTAAAGTTTAAGATACTTAAATTAAAATTTTAATCAATTCCTAATAATTTTTAACTAATAGCTATTATTTTTGATAACAGATTTAACACATACCAACGCATTAACACCAATTCATCATGCATGGGCCTTCAGATTTGTTATCATACTAGAACTCAAACTTTTTCCCTTCTAAGGAAAATCTTTATATCCTGAATAAATGAATATTAATTTAAAATTAATTAGTTTTTAAATTCACTGAATAAATTTGTTTAGATAAAAATAAAATTCAATCTACGACTCCAATTCTGTCATTTCAAGAAAAAAAAATTGCTCGATTTTCAAATAATAAAGTGGAGTCAATAATTCACTCCATTTCAGATTTATTTCTGATGAATTTTTTACCATTGGGATCTTTGGATTTATGACAGTTAAATTACTTTTCATTTGCAAATAAAATTGAAATTTTAAAATACAAAATTACAGTAGCTGAAAGCTATAACGTAACCAGCCAGATCAAATAGCTCATAAAAAAAAGAAAAAAAAAATATCATTTTTTTCAAATTAAAAACAGGTATAAAATGTAAGGTTGAAGATTGAGTTTTGGAGTAATTTGATTCAAATTAACCAACTAATGAGCAGCATTTATGAGTCAGAAATTTTGATGAATCTATTTTTTTTTTTTTAACAATTGATCAGTCTAATTTTGAACTAGGATTGAATCTCTGATCAGTTAAATGTTGAGGTGAAGTGTAACGGGCCGGAGATCGGATCATCAAACAGAAATACTAGATTCCTCGCTTGTGCGAAACCTGCGGGTATTTTTGATAGTCTGTTTCATCTGATTTTAAGTAATTTGAAGCATTTTCAGATATCGAACAAGTCTGATTCGTCGAATAAAATCGAATACATTTCACTAACGTGAAATGGCTTCAAGGCCACAAAGTCGAAATCACCGAAAACGTGGTTTCAGGAAATTTTAAATTTCTAAATTAATATTTATACAAATAAAAATAAATTAAATTTTAAGCTATTTTATTTAAATAGAATTTAAGTTTAAAACTATCTCACTTAATTGAAATCGTTTTAAATTTTAAACTCGATTCTATTTATTTTAAAGCCGAATTTACAATGGGATGTGCCCTACAACCTTCTATAGGCTTTTTTTTTTTTTTTTTCTTTTTTGATAGAAACCTTCCAGGCTTTTTTACTTGAATCAGTCGGTTTTGTTTGCCCTATTTCTGTGTTCTCCTTGTTCTACTGTGGCTTAAGGCGTCAATGGCTGTAATTTCAGATTACGAAGAAAGAGAAGGGCAGTCGCCGCAGATGACATCCCCATCGTCCTCTTCATTGTCGATTGATGGCGGAGCAGACGAGGAGGCGCTCTACAGTATTATGGTCAGGAAGGGACCGATGCCGTTCTTCGAGATGGTAGTTGATCTCCTTATTCGTCGCTCCGAACTCTTCCAGAACGAATCCGCCGTGAGCAGGATCATGGCAGTGGTTTCCGCCGCCAAGGAGAGAGTGGATGCTGGTCAAATTCCGACTAGGAAGGAGGCCGGTGATGTTCAGGTGGATAATGACCTAGCGAGCAAATCGGGTACGTTCCCTGTCGAACCAGACGTCGAGAAGAAAGTTTCTACGACGATGGAGGGTGTTGAGGGGACGTCAACGCACCACGAGGAGCCCAACTTAGTGGAGGATGGCAAGCTGAAGAGTTTGTTCACATCTATTTGGGCTCATTTTGCCTTTATTTTCAGTTTTTTTTTTTGTGATCTCCACTCAATGGATTTTATATACTGGCATCCTTTTGTTACCTTTCTTTTTCATCTACAAGAATGATAAACAAAATATTTTTTTTCTTCTTGTATGGTTTCGACAAGAAAATCCAAGTGGATTTGCTATTGTAGGAATGCCAAATTAAAAAATAAGCCTTTGCTATAAGAATGCCTAAGCATTAACCGAAGTGAGTAGGTTTTTAAAAATACTCTTTTATGTAATACTCTTTCTTTTATATTCCCCTTACCATTGTTATTTTCCCTATCCTTTGGCCACCCTAAGTCTATTTTTATATTTTGTATCTTCTATAGACGTGACTCCTATGATGATATTACGAATCTGGTTATGTGGTTAATCCTGACCCAAAGTTAAGCTTGAGTTTTTTTTTTCCTCTCCTTTTCTTTTGCTCTTTTGAGCTGTTTGGGATTTAACTAAATGCAACTTTTTTTTTGTCGGCAATTACCACTCATCAAGCTTACCACCTTTTCTTAAGTGCCTTAATATCATCATTGGAGTGGTACCCGCTGTAGATAAAATTTACAAGTAAACATCTGGGTGACTTATGACTTTGGAATGGAACAGCTGAGTATTCTGTTGTCTTGTAAAACATATGGTCAAAACAATCATAGGACTAGGAATGGGCTCAAACAGATATGCTGATAGGAGAAGGTTTCCGAAGGTGGGTAGACAATGGTGCACAGCATATTAGGCTTCTTTCTTTCCTGGAAATTGGAGCGTATTTGATTGTGCTAAAAGTGGTAGAGCAACATGATACTACGAAAGGATGAATTCATGAGATCTAGTAACGGGTAATTGAGTTCCAGGTTGGAGGTCATATCATCATGATAAAAAGGTGATAGAAAATGACCATTTTATTTATGCGCGCATCATTTATTTCTTGTTCATTTCCAATTTTTCTGATTGTAATTGTAAAGAAAACTAAACAATGATAAAATACAAGCTGATGGATTAGCAACGTTTCCTAAAATATAACCAAAGTGACTGTTTTATCTTTTTGATTAGTTCAATAGGCACTATCTAATATATGATCTTACCCCAATTTTTTGAAACAGTTGTAACATGTTGGGACTTTATTTTTCAGATGATTTATGGTTTTGATATATGACATCTATGGGAATAGGAACTATATGTTGTAGGGAAAGTATTGGCATGTAATATGACAGGCATAGCTAAACAAAATGACTTGAATTATTTGGACTTTAAATACAGTGAACAAGCAGGAACATGGGCGACAATGGGTTGTTCCTGGGTTTGGCCCACAGCCTACCCAATTATTAGATGCCTTCTCAAGATCAATACTGATAAAGCTTCTGTGTCCTTTTATTTTAATTTTTTTTCTATTTCATATGTTAATTTTTAGATATACTCTTCTCGCAAAGTCGTGTAATTTGGTTTTGGTGGTTATGAGAAATGTAGGATTTCAACAAAACTTAAAGATCATATGGGAAGGTTTTAAAGATACTTGATTGTCTTCTGGAATACCAATATATTAGCATGAACATTAGTACATTATGTTTTGAGAAAGGCCATGTGAGGCAGTGTTCATGAAAGATTGAAGGCACTTGAATTTCTGGTAAATGTGCAATTTCATGAAGATAAATGATTCTTTCGATTGATTCTCTTCCTTTGTTCTTTTGAAAGAAAATCTCTGCACTTTCTTTTAAGTGGATTTTTGAGAGTGTAGTCTTGTTTCATTTGTTGTAACACTTCATCCTCTCTTCTGATGCCAATAGGAGTATATAAAAGGAAAAGAAAAAGTATCAGAAATAGAGAGATGGAGTGAAAGATAAGAGAAGGGAAGAGAAACTCTCCTGCTTGTGTAGCATTGTGGCACCTAATGGCTTGGGAATGATTGAAACGGCTGAAAATCCTTCAAGCTTTAATGATTGTCCTGTCAGTAGTTGCCAGTGGACAAGTCTGTGTTCTCATGATTAATTTGCAAAGTCCTATGCATCTGTAGAAAGTGATGAGTGTTTTTCATGTGGAAGCTTTAAGTTTGTGATTTTCAAACCGTGAAACCTGGTTGAAATAGAGGTCAGGCTGGAAACAGCTTGTGAATTGTCCACGCAAATGTCAGATCTGCGTTCCTTGTAATATTTTAGCAACAATAAGAATAAAGCCTTTGTCCTTTGGGTTGGTTATATGGATTCATAATTATTTTGTAGGTCTTCAAAATTTTCGTTTGTGAAACAACTCAAAAATATTGCTTCCTTGACTATGTCGGATGATGTAAACTGTAAATGATTTGTTCTTTCATAAATGTGCCCTGTATATTAAAACCTTTGCTCTTTGATATATTCTTGAATTTTATGTCCAGGTTTCATAGTTCATCCTTGATGTCTGAACAATAGTTCCCCTTTGGCATAATGCAGCTAATGGATTACATTGTCCTTTGTTTGTCATGTATTCTTATCACTTTGAATTGAGAAACTTAAAGCCACTGTTCAATAGTGTATAGGATATTGGTGGCTTACTGTTTTCTAATAATTGTAGAACCAAATGCTGGAAATGGTCTTGACCTGGAAAAGTACTCTTGGACTCAGACACTTAAGGAGGTTAATGTTACAATCAAAGTTCCTGTGGGAACGAAGGCAAGGCTTGTGACTTGTGAAATAAAGAAGAACCATCTAAAGGTTGGGTTGAAGGGATTGCCACCTATTATGGATGTACGTGACTATTCATCTTTGTCTTTGTTTTATTTGTGATCTTTTTTGAGATCCCTAGACGTGACCATTTTTCACGTCTAAGATTCGATTGTAGTCTAATTCCTGCATTTTTTCAGGGAGATCTTTATCAATCTGTCAAAGTTGAGGATTGTTTCTGGAGTATAGGTACTTATTTCTTGTAACGTAATATGTTTCCTGTACAAATTACATATGTGCGTTTACTCTCGCTGTTTTCTGCTGATATATGGGCGTAGTTTTATGATATTGCAGAGGATCAGCAAGTCATCTCTGTACTCCTTACAAAAAATAATCAGATGGAATGGTGGAAGACAGTAGTAAAAGGTGAACCCGAAATCAACACACAAAAAGTAGAACCTGAAAACAGTAAATTGTCTGATCTGGATCCTGAAACAAGGCAAACGGTAGAAAAAATGATGGTATGACTTCAACTTCTTGTTGTTCTTTCTAGTTTTGCTTTGGGACTCCCACGTTTTTCTATGTTATTTATTTGGTTTGTTTTTCACGATTTTTGCATTCCATTTTTTCATTTGTGGTGTCAAAGCTTATCCTGATTTAGTGATATTTGTTGTGCTATGGTTCAATCTATTCTTGCTCTTCCTTTCAGCTAAAATATTAATGTGATATAAGCTTGTCACTTGTTTGGTTTGTTTTTTACTAATGTTAGTTTGATAGATAGGTTGTTTTAATGTTGTATGCTTATTTCATGAAATTAATGAACATGATAATGGGTTGGTTGCATAAATGTGATTATAATTATTGTTAGTCATGATTCTGTTAGATTTTGCTTTCATTATGGCAAAGTTCTATTTGTTACTTTGAACCATTTCTTGTGGTATATTTTTCTTCAATGTGCTTGAGGGCTCCACTTTGCCTTTCTTTTAGAGTTCAAGGTATGTTTGCATTGAACTTGTAATAGGGTAAAACATCTTAGTCCCTAAATTTAAAGCATAATATGAAGCAGATTCACAATTTCAAAAATTTAACATCTAGGCCCTTGAATTTTGATATATTTATCAATTGGGTCCTTTTCTAAATTTGCTTATTAAAATTTTATAAAATTCTCAAATTACCCTTCTCTCTCTCTCTCCCCCCCTCTCTCCCCCCAGTTGCACCTCCCTCCCCCCTCCTTCTCCCTCTCCTCTTCCACTCCCTCTTTGCTATCTCTTTCACTTTCCTTTTCTGCTTTATCTTTCTTTGCTCTCTCTCTCTCTCTCTCTCTCTCTCTGTGTGTGTGTGTGTGTGTGTTCGCGCGCAGTGTGGCTTGCAAAGAGAGGGATGTATAGAAGAGAGAGAGAGATAGAGCAGCAAGGGAGGGAGGCAGAGAGTGGGGGAGAGGGAGGCAGAAAGCGAGAGAGCGGTAGCCGCTTGGCCCCCCCGCTCGCCTATGCAGACGAGAGGGGGAGAGAAGAGAGAGAGAGAGAGCTGGGCCACTTGGCCCCTTGACCCGCCTGTGGTAGGTGAGAGGGGGAGAGAGAGTAGAGAGAGATACATCAACAGAGAGAGGGAGAGATAAAGGGAGGAGGATAATTTGGGAATTTTATAAAATTTTAATAATAGAAAATTTAAAAAGGGCCTCATTGATAATTATATCAAAATTTGGGGACTTAGATTTTAAATTTTTGAAATCATAGACTTGTGTTATATTATGCTTTAAACATGTAGATCTAGATGTAATTTACCCTTTGTAATATGTATTTCTAGGGCTCTTTTGTCACGATGGTTCAAATGCTATATATTAATTGCTGCCTAATATTAGTTTTGACCCAATGAACTCCATTTTTTTTAAAGCTAAACAATTGCTTTGAGATTAAGAGAGTTACTCATTAGTTTGATCATATTTAGAATATATTTTTTGAAACAACTCTTTAAGAATCTATTAAGGCACTCTTTAAGCCACTAATTAAAGGAAACATCTAATTATCATAGAAATAACAATGGAGAAGGGGATTCATTGTCAATTTTGTACAATTAGGGCATCAATTGATAAGTTGCATGTCACATTCGTGTGAAGTGTAATTGGGAGTTTGAGATGGGAGTACGAGAAGGAGCCTCCATGGAGGAAGAAAGATTAGGGTTTGGATTTTGATTTTGATATCTCGATTGAATTGATTTCAATCATATTAGTCCATAGGTTCACCAGTTGGACTGTGGTTTGAAGTGGTTCATTGTAGTTTTGAGGGCAAGAGATTGAAACCAGACTGGCTTGCCAATCAGTTCATAGTTGATCCAGGCCTACTAATTCAGTCAAGTTTTCAATACCATACTAATTGTATTAGTGACTCATAAGGCTATATTAGTTAAACTAGATAATTTGTTGGTCGACCATTAGCTTAAATATTATTTTCAAATTTCAAAAGAAATAATTAATATTAACCACAAAGGGAGGAAGCAATAATCTCTTTCTTTTTCATGTTTGATAATATTATTTAAACATATGAATAAAATAAGTATTTCAAAAATGAGGATGCTATGAAGAAAAATAGGATGAGAAATGAGTATATATGTAGGAAGATTGGAGTAGTTTTAATTGAGGATATGTTTTTAAAGAGTCAATTTAAAAATTATTGAGTATGAAATAAAATAATATTTTTTATATTAGAATTTGTGTAGAATTATTAAAAAAATTTATTTATTGTTATTATTATTATTATTTTTTAAAGTAGTACTATTTTGGTATTAATTTTGGTCCTCGAGCTAAACAGGACCTAATTGATGTAATAGTAATTTTTTATTTTTTTATGTTGAATTCAATATAATCAATTGTATAGTCACAACCTTCATTGAAAATTATTGTCACAACCTTTTGGACTATTGTCGACTCACCTTATATTTCTACCAATTTTTTTCTTGTATTTTAAATTGGTCTTTATAATAATTTTTTATTTTTTTATTTTTTGTATATCTTTTTGCTATCAAATACTTTTATTATTTGGAGTTTTTTCTTTGGATTCTCCCAGCACATCCTGTGTCACCTTACGAATGCAGTTAGCAGTCTCAGCTATATAAAATTAGTTTAGTTCACACCTCTTTTAAGGTAAAATATTATTTTATTAATATTTTTTGATAAATTTTTTATTATATTAATATTTTAAATTCATTATAAATTTTAACAATTTTATTTCATATCCAATACAAATTTTAATCTTAAAAATTAATTTTATTTTACATCTTACACACCTCTCAATATTTAAATAAATTTCTTTCTAATCAAATCTATAAAATAAATTATTTTTTTTCTCACCCAAAAACTAATCTCCAACAAGACGAGACATTTATCTTGAAATCTAGCACCATTAATTGATGTTATATAGTCAAACTTTTACTTGAAATGACCTTATATTCTTTATAATCAAGCTATCTCATTTTCTTGTAAGAAAATAATTAATTCACATTCTTGAAGACTGATTCTTGTAAGTGAGAATATGCTTATCTTTTTTTTTAAATGATGTATTAGCAATCACGAAATTATAAGTTAAGAAAAACTCTAAAATAGTTTCTCTCCGCATTAATTTCATCAAAATTATACCGACTATGGGTGCTATTAAATTCTTGTGGAACATTTTCAACACGTTCATTTAGATCTCTCCCAATAAATATTTTTTCTTCCTAAGGTATCTCTTGTATAAACTTTTTTTTAAATCATTCCAAAAAAATTTTCTTTATACTGACATTCAAACTTATTTTAGGAACATATACACTTAACAATTTTAAATGTTATTCTGTTTATTATAATTTTTTAACTTATAGTTCTATTCTCATTTCTCTTTACTTCTACTACATGATCCTTCAAACTTTTGTCTAGAATTATATTTGCTTAATTTTTAATTTTGTTTTTATTAGAGTACTAAAGTTTGAAATCTAAACTATCAGTTTCTTTAGCTTTCTCCCCACTCATTTGGTTTCTTGAATGCACAATCCAACCCAAATCGTTTCACTAATAATCACTATTTCGTACGTGAAATAACCCAATGTAGCTCTCCTCTAACCATTAGAGGCCATCTTTACATACAAGTGAGGGCTCCACTCTCAATCTCATTTAGATCACCTACTAGAGCCTTTTTAACTCACTAGGAAAGCCTCCATCCTCACCTACTCTAGATCATACCGTCCTTTTCATACAAGGGCTCCATGAAGGGATATGATCATGCCTCCTCTAAATTACTCTATTTAAAGGCCCTCCTGTCGACAAAGAGAAATAAAAAGAAAATATATGGGATAACCATAAAATTAAGCACAAGAATCTCCTAGTTTTAAGACTTCAATGATCAAATGCTAAGTTGAATTAACAAACTGTAAGTCGACTCAACATTTAAGTCGACCTGTCATTCGCTTGTGCCCAAATTCAAAACTCTAAGTCATCTTACAAATCCTTAGGTCGACTTACATTTAGTCAAAACATAAATCTAAGTTGGCTTTTCGCCTATTTTTGTTAATATTAATAATCTTTGTTCGAGATTTGATTTAGTGGTTCGTGAAATCTAGTTCTAAGGTATTGTTTGGTGTTTGGGAAAAAAAGAGTGGATGGAAAAAACTTGTGGTTAATTTCAAAAAAATATGTATGATGGGAAATGAAGTAAAATTAGTTATGCAAAAAGTTGTTTAGAACATTAAATAAAGTTGATTGATATATATATATAAAATTGTCTAGGATGTAAAATAAAATTATTGTTTAATGTTGGAGTTTGTGTGAGATAAAATATAAAATAATTTTTTAATATTTTTAAATTTTGAAAAATTAAATCATTTTATGGGAAAAAAATTTCAGGTTCTTTTATTTGCCAAACAAAACCTAAATCTTTGTCAAAACCCAACCTATTTTGGCACCTACGAATAAACATTGGATTAATAGTGCTCATGATTTATCATCCATTTTCTTAGCCTCGTCATGCCCAACCTTATGATGAATTTACCTGAAAGAAACCAAAGTACATAAATTCAATTAAATGATGTTCAAGTTGCTTCATTGGTAGCTATATTCTTCTAGGCTTTTAGGCTCATCTTTTGTCCTTGATCACTCAAAATCTTTAAAGTTGTCATGTTAGTTCATCCTCTAGCATCTTTAATTTGAACCATACGTGTGGAGTGCTCCAAGTATATCAGTAAGTCATTAAGCCTGTAAATGCATTATAATAAAGTACCAGTGAAATGAACGTTCTCTGTACGTGCTATGTTAAGAACTACAATAACAATGTAAGTATATTTTTTGCATGCATCAGTCAATGCATTTTAATATGTTAAATGGGATCTATTTGACATATAAGCAAATTTCTTTTTTTTTAAGCATAACATATAAGCAATATTTTTTTTGTTTTGAAAATTGGCCGAATTCTAAATATAAGCAATATTTGACATGCAATTTTTCATAAAGTACAAAAATATGAATCACTGTCAGTTCTTGAATGTTTTAACAAAGTGCATCTTTTAAAAGCAGCATCAGCTTACTATCACCATCCTAAAGAGGTTACATTTTTCAAATTGCTATTTCATGGAATAGGTCCTCAAAAAATGGTTATCCTTAATATTCACATCAAATATCAAGTAGCACTTTAATCAGAAAAAAAACGTTAACATTTTGATGCTACTTCTTAAGCAGTTTATACATAGGAGGGTGAAGGATTTCTGTGAAACATCATCTGTACATTCCATCATCTGAAGGGGACCTCAATCATTATATAAAAGTCCTTTTTCTAGGGCTACCTTTAGGTATAATGGTTGATATGCACGTGCATTGCATGTTTTTTTTAAGGAAAATATATTAATGATAATAATTATTATTGTAAATATATTAGAAAAATATATTTAGACTAAGAAGATAAATTGTGATTTATGCTATGAGAACTTAAGACGTAAGACTAAAAATAAGAAATCAAGAGGGACAAAATTATAATTTCTTAGACTATAAGATAAAAATTAAGAAAAATTAGGAGACCAAATTGTCATTTTTGTTGTAAGGTACTCGGATAGTACCTTATAGTTTAAATCAGGATGTCTTAAGGAATTAAGATAGAGAAATAGAGAGGCCCGGATGATACATTCTCATTTATATGGATCTGTATGAAATCAAGATCCATAGGGGCTCGGATAAAATTAATTAGTTTTGATATAATTGATGAAAATTTTTATTATAATTTCTTAGGATCCAAGACAAAAAGACTAAAAAAATGAACAGGACCAATTTGTATTTTCTTAGGGCCTAAAATTAGTAAAATAAGGAAACTAAATTATATTTTTTATCGTAAAGAATTAGTATCTAAGCCTAAAATTGAGATTAAAAAAATTAAGGGATGAAATTGTAATTTTTAATGTACGAAATTAGAGCTTAAAGCAAGACTAAGAGAAATCGGTAGACCCAATTATAATTTTTAGAAAAACTTAAAAAAAATTGTGAGACTAAATTATAATTTTTTAGAACCTATCTTTTGGACTAAAGAAAATTGAGGAACCAAATTATAATTTCTAAGAAACTAAAGTGAAAACTACTAGAAATCGAAGAGCCAAGTTATCATTTTCGTTTGAAGGAATTAAGGTGTAAGACGAAATTTAAAAGAAATCAGGAGCTAAATATTATTTCATTAGGACCTGAGAACAAGATGAATAATAAGGGACCAAATTATTATTTTTCTATAATAGAATAGAATCTAAGACCAAAATTAAGAGAAATCGAAAGGCCATCCAAGTTTAAGATTTGGAGAATTAGGAGACTAATTTATAATTTTTTAGAATAAAAAATCCTAAGAGAAATTGGGGACTAATTTATAATTCCTTGGGCCTAAGGCAAAGACTAAATAAAATTTGAAGACTAAATTATAGTTGTCATTGTGAAAAATTTGACCTAAAAGTAAGATCAAGATTAAGATAAATTGGGATGCCAAATTAGAATTATTTATGTGAGAAATTGAGACATAAAATCAATTTAAGAGAATTTGGGGAACTAATAGGTAATTTTTTGCATAGAAAAGTGATGAATTGTGGGATATAGTGGCTACACATGCAAAAGGACATGGAAAGCTATGATTGGTTGTTAGAGAAGAGGACAAAAGTTGAGCTTCTGGCTATGATCAACTAGAGATTATCGCTACATAAGATGCGAATAGGAATGCCAAATTGTGTTTTGGATTTCAGCACTAAAAGAAGTGTATAGAAAATAACTCAGAACTGTACTTTATAAGAAACACACTTGCCATTCTTAAATAGTTATCAATGAAAATGATAGTATTTGAAGCCTAGTTTGGAGGTGACATGGTTAGGACCCATAATATCTAAACGAACTAAAGCAAATAAAGCTAAAGCACGTTTATTCGCTCGAGTAGGAAAAACAAATCTATAACATTTCCCCAATTGATATGACTAGTACTTTAGATTTTGAAGGTCAGACAAACTAGGTATTATTTTTTCAGATTTTGTAGACTAGTGTGCCCGTGATAACTGTGAATCTGCAATGGTGAAGTTTCGGCTACAAGAGCTAAAGGTATAGGATCCATAGTTAGATGGCCCTGTGCTAATTACCTTTCCGATCCGTGAATCCTGAACATAATCAGAAGTGTAAGTTACGGAAAAATTTAAGGATTTTGTGAGTTTACTAATAGATAGTAAACTCAAAGAAAACTTAAGCAAATAGAAGTTAGAAGGTAGTGAAAATAAAAGAAGAAGAGCAATACTACCAATTCCTTTCGCTAAGGAAATAGAGCCATCAGTAAGTGTGATATTAATATGAGAGAAATGTTTTTTGGGTGAGTGGAAGATGAGATATTTCCAGATGTTTGCATAGTGGCACCTGAGTTAAACATCCAAGATCCAGGATTGTGAGAGAGGCAAAGATTGATGTACTTATCTAGGCCAACGTCGTTACAAATCGAGTGTTGCTTTGTTGTGAAGTTTGTAACTGAAGTAGTCTAAAGTACTCGTCAACAGGGACAGAAGCAATAGAGCTAACTTTCAAGGGTTGACTGCCAAACTGGAGGGCATAGTTCCCTGATTCACTATCTATCTTCAGTATTACGAAGAATGTAGATATTAAAGAGTGATGAAGCGACAAACGAACTCACAACTACGAGGTGTGAAGACGGCGTCTCGGAGAATGAGCTCAACGAGTAGCGTTGCAGAAACATTAATGGACAGGAGCTGTGAAGACAACGCACTCAGGGGATGATAGCACAGGCAAGCCTAGCGAGCCATGCATGTGGGATGGTGTTGCAAGCAAGCCACAAATAGGCAAGTTGTGTGCGTTGGATGTCACAGAGAGGTGATTCTGGTTCGAGTGCTTCCTGCACAGGTCCATGGCTTCGCGATGTTGCAAAGAGGCGACGTGAGCTCATGTCGTGCGGGGTACAGAAGGATGATGGAGGATGGGTCACACGCATGTATTAGGGCTTTGATACCCTGTCCATGTTTAGAGAGAAAAGATGAGCTGCATTACTCACACCAGCTTGCTTCACTACTCACACCAGCTTGCTTCATTATGTGTATTTATATGATTAGGGTCCCGTTTGTTTGGCTGTTGAAAATTAATCTGGTTTAATTTTAACTAGGCATATCACATCACACATAAAATTTAATATTAAAAATTAACTTTATTTTACATCCTACACACATTACTAAAATAATAACTAACTTATATCATATCCCCCACATATCCCAACATAATAACTAACTTTATATTACATCCCTCATATATCCCAACATAATAACTAACTTTATTTCACATCATTCACAATTTTCAATAAAAAAATATCTCTATTCAAATTTAATTTTAACCTTGCAAATAAACAGGCCCTAAGTTTTACAGATTACAAAGAAGTTCTAGAGGTTCTTAGCAATAACCATTCACGGGGCACAATTGGTTTTACATGAAAATACATTCAAGTTTTCAAATCTTTAAGGGGAGGATCTTACAAAACTTCAAGGGTCCTAGATAAATACATGCCTTCAAAATCATGGATTGCATTCCGTGTGTTGTGTTAGAAGATAATAATCAGATCGATAATATTATATAGTGTTGAGTGTTGACCCACAAATGACTAGAGTTTCCAAAGTGAAGAGAGTTCCTTGCTTGAATTGATCCTACACAGTGAGTGATAGATTGGATCGGAATGAGCAGTTTGGCACAGGAGGCATTGGGTTGACTTTGGGAGTGCCGGTGAGCTACAAGTTTTGGTGCTTGAGGTTTTACTTAGGTGTTAGTTTTCCTATAATTTTCTATCTCTGGTTATTCACTTAACTGAATCAGCTTCTTGGATTCTTAGTTGCTGAAAGTGTATTCATTTCTCTAGATCAATTTCCTGGATTCTTAGTGGCTAAAATTGTATTTATTTATCTGAATCAGGTTCCCGGGTTCTTTGTTGCTAAAAGTGTTCTCTTTGATTTTTATTTCACTTCTAATGTTTACTCTTGTGTTTTCTATATTCTGAAAGTGTTTGGCTGTTATTCTACGAATCTGCATTGCTAGGTTCCAAAATTATTGGTCTATATTTTCTTAGATGTTTCCTTTACATGACAGATGGTTGAACTTTATTCAGTGCTAATTTGAAATTGTTTTACTGGTTATTTAGTTAAATGTTGAGAGCAAATTTTAATCCTTAATTTATTTGCTAAAGACTGTTACGTCAACTTCCTTATAAGAATGTTCTACATTTTTTAGTGTTCAATTTATTTGCATGATGGTTAATTTTTTTCAGAATGAAATTTTTGAGTCCAGCTCAGCTTGAACTTGAAATGACATTTGGGCTAGAGCCGACTCAAAATGAATTCCTAGCTGGCTCGAAATGAATATATATATATATATATATTAAAAATTAATTATGTTATAAATACATGCAAAATGCATATAAAATATCAATAAATATATAAATATATAATAATATATACATTTAATTTTATTTCGAGTTGGTTTAAGTTTATATCTAGTGTGCCACCCTAGGTAAATCTCAACGTGAAATGAGACTTGAGCTAGACTATTGGCCCGTAGCTTGAATGGTATGGTTTGAACAAACCCAAATTTGAGCGAGCTTTGAGTTTCTAAAACCTGAAATTTTTAAAATGAATTAAAAATCGAAAATCTAAAATCTACATCATGTGACATAGTTTTGTATTCGTATAGTCAGATAGTTTTAGCTGCTTGAAATATTACTGTTAAGTTCATTTAGTCTGCTAGAAAATCCTACCGCATATGTACCCAAGCGCAAATCTTATATTGGTAGCTTGAGGCTCACTTTCACGCATTAGTGAACCCATGTTATATCAGCTTGGTATCAGAGTAAGTGTTGAGTGTTGCTCCTAGTAGCATTTGATCCTCTTATTCTTGTTAAATATCTAGGTTTGGTGCTTAGGATTTTAGTCATTTTCATATTTGTCTTCATAGCATGGCATTTAGGATTAGTTGTCCATATTGGAGTGGTTTCCCACATCGTAGAAGTGTGAGTGATCGAATCTATAATTAAGATGATAGACTAGAGTTGTATTGATCGCAATGGAATAATCCATTCCCAGAAAGTCAACGGTTCAAAGGGATACTTGGTTGATCTAAAGCAACTCAGTATTCTCAATACCCTATCTTGATCTCATATTGTTATGTGGGTGATTACTATTGTGTCTTCAAAAGGCAAGGAGGAGTTTCTACCTCATCAAAGATATGACTTCTATAATGAATACAATATCTATGATAGCACAATTGTTACTATGAGTATGCACCTAATAGGCAGAAGACACTTGTTAAAATGCATGACCAACTTAAGGAGATGAATGATCGACTTAGTAAGATTGAAATAGTACAGTTACGTCTAGGAGTGGCTCTATTACACCACTAATCTAACCACAAGTATATAGGATGACTATTTGAAAGTTATAAAGGATGACTATGAGGTTAGTCCATATTTTATAGAAAATCATGTTGATTCCTCTAGCACGAGTGAGCCCAAGATCATGAAAGAGGGTTGCGTCTTTGTCAATCCTTATATCAATAGAGCTGGTGATGCAGAGGATAACGTTCAAAGCTATGAACTTGAAAATAGATGCGATGGCCTTGAGAAGTTAGGAATCGAGCCCTTTGATCTATTGGTAGCCTCCCTTTCTTACCTAGAGGGGCTGAGGATGGTCATTTACTTGAGCACAAGGAGTCGAATACTTTGGAGCCCATAGAGGCACCTTTCTATGGCACTTGTCTGGTTGCTAGTGAGATTTTTTTGTTTGCTTCGATGAATGTCCGCTAAGAGCTATACTTGTTAATGACTCTACAATTTGATTTGGATATTTCTTAATCTGAGATTAGTGAGTCAGTTGGGCAGCTACTGGAGTTATCTTCCCTAGAGTTGTTTGAGTACCATGGATGAGTCTTATAGTGACAATGGAACTACTTGGAACCTATTAATAATAGGGATATATTCCTATAGACCTACTGTCGAGCAATGCCATAGTTTTGGTGGAGCTCTCTGTTATGTTGCGTCTTGAATCTTATGTTTACATGTAGGTAGACATTTACATCATCCTCTTTGTTAGTCAGAAATACATTCTTAGAATAGTATTGTTGCAGTTTGATCAGCGGCAAAAATCCATGGGCCTTCCGACAAGCGATGAGATGCAGAAGCAGGAGATTCTTAAGAAGTTTATGGCAGAGGTATATCTGCTTCCTCTAGTAATTCTTGGGATGTTCGGTAACATCATTTGTTCTTTCAAGCCTTTTTGCACTTGTTGATTTTTTTCATTGATTTGCTCTTGTGCAGCATCCTGAAATGGACTTTTCGAATGCAAAAATAGCATAAAAGCATGGATGTGTTTTGAGTTCTCGTGTTGGCATTCGGGGATGGAAGTTTTAGTAGCTCCTTTTCATTTAAACTCTTTGTTTCTTTGTTGAACTATGATATGTTTATGTCCAAGTTTCTGTGCTTGTCGACTGGTGTTTGGATATGGCTGTTTGGCAGCAAAAATAATTAAGGTTTATTTTTATTTTTTATTTTTTGTATTCTGAAGATTCAGCTAAGTTTACAAAATTCCGTGAATTGTGATTTTAAAACTAAGGAGGCGTTTGGTTCAGTGTTATCTTGATGTTAGGTTATGTTATTTAAAGAAAGTAATTGTTTAGTTTAATGAAATCTATAAATAATTTTTAATTAGATTATAAAATTATTAGTCAAAAGATGATATTTAGATTACATAATACAATACTGAGATAATAACGAACTAAATGCCCGTTAAATTTAATTAGAATTTGTTGATAAGTTGTGCATAACCTATTTTAGACGAATGTTAATGACAAGGATTTCTTTTATTTTAGATTTTTCGGGTCCATGTGTCTTTATTCGATGGCGTTTCTTCTCTATACTGCCTTACTGATTCCCATTGGTTTGAATTGGACAGAAAAATAAAAAGAGAGAAATTTTGATAACAAAAAAAAAATGCTCGCATGCCACACTAAATTTGTATTTTTGTATATTTCATATTTGTTCACACCATAAACTTATAAACGTACTATTAGAATATAATATTTTGTCTTTTTAAAATGTAAGGCCCTGTCTTTTGTTTAAGAATTTAAAATTAATTATAGTTTAATTTTAAATAAGTATATTATAGTACATGTAAAATTTTATATTATATTTTTTATTTATTATTAAAATAATGATTAATTTATATCATATTTTTTATGTATTTTAATATAATAATTAATTTATATTATATTTTTCAAATATTTTAGTATAATAATTAATTTTATTTTATATTATTTATAATTTTTAATAAAAAAAATATTTTTCTTTAAATTTAATTTTATTTTATTAAATTAAATTTTATAAATAAGCAGGCCTTAAAATGATAAAAATTTTAGTGTGTGAAAATGTTTAAATTAAATGTAAATATATGGCATGCTGGTAATAGCTCTAAGATAAAAATGCTTAGGCGTGCTTGACATGCATATCGGCCAAAAAGTGGTGATTTTTTATGAAAAACAAAATGAGGAAAATTTCAGCCTAGAGACCAGAGCTAGCTAGGGGAAACGATCATAAAAAGTAGGTTCAAGTTCCAAAGGTAGGAGAACAATAGGAAGTGACTTCAAGTCAAATATGTTACAAAAAGTTGCATCTTTTTTGTTTGGTTTGCGTCATTGCATTGCTCCCACTAGGCCTGTAAATGGGTTGAATCTTAATCCGATCGAATCCATGATCCGAACTGATTATCTTATGAAACGAAATAAATTTTTAACCCGCACGATTATTTCGAAAAACCGATCCGCTCCATTTAAGTATTGTCGGGTCGGATCCGGATCGATGTTGATCAGACCCAAAAAAAATTGTACCCAAAATTTATAAGTATGAAATTATTTTATGTATTTATTTATTTATTATTTAATTGCATATATTAATTGTTGTTTTATTTTATGAAGGTTTTGAAATGTGATTGAGGTCTATAATTATTAAAGAGGCTATTGTAAGTTATTTTAAGTACAGTAACCAGGAAGTGCTTGCATTGTGAAATGAGATAAATAGCTACAAATATTTTTTTACCGTTGAGATAAAATATTTAGTGCTAGTTTTAACAGAACTGTGCTTTATTTTTTGTGCAATATTTTCATTCAACTGTTGGTTCTATGTTTTGTAATATTGTAATATAATGCTGATGTCAGTGATATGATCTTTAGATGTTTATATATTATCCCTATATTTTCTGCTATAATGGATTTATATTGTAAATTTTAGTGATCAAAATTTTATTTAAAAATATAAGAATATATATATAACTAATAGTTATAGTCATTGAAAAAATAGTGTTAAATTATGTAAAAAAAGTTCCAGGTCGACCCGAAATCCGATCTGAAAATCTGAACTGTGGCGGGTCATGAAACGGATCTGAGTTAACCTCGATTCGATCCGATTTTTAATCTGATCTAGATATATTGAAATCGAATTTGGATTGGGATCAACCCAATCCAAATTCAATTCGTTGACAGGCCTAGCTCCCACCAGCATGCCCACGCACGCAACGTCCACAAAATGCACCATTTTCTCACTTTTTATTATTTTATAATTATATTATTTAATTTATATACATATATAAATTTCAAAAACGCCTTTACAGAAGTAAAAAATTATCAATATATAAAGTAAACAAAACGTTCATACAAAAAGAAAAAAAAAATTATACACTTTTTTGATTTTATATATATTAGTTATATATATATTTTTTTGCAAAATAAAAAAAATATATGAAATTATAAGAAAAAGATACGAAATGATATTCTTTTGTCGTTACGCGCACGGGCAGACTAGCGCTCCTTTTGCTGAATGAGTGACGCGGATAGGAGACCGCAAGTAAAAATTTTTCCCAATCATGGTCTCATAATTGTGCTCAAAATTGGGACTCATTTCAAACTCCATGTTACATATGAACAGAAAGAAAAATGACTATCTGAAAACAATTGTTTTTAATTAGGCCTTAGGCCAACCAACGTTTTAAACTATTTCTATCACTTAAATTTGGGTCAACCTAGGATTAATTAGGTTGACCTAAACTAGTCCTGGCTAGATTGCCCAAATTGGTCTTATATAATGAACGATTATTGTATAACTGTTTAATGATTTAATTATTTTAAGCAGTTCTAGTGTTGAATTAGTTATCATAATGGCAGCTTTTTCAAAAAATTATTTTTTTTAAGGGTGCATTTAGTTCAATATTATTTTAGTATTATATCATATTATTTAAAAAAATAATTATTTAATTTAATGATATTTTTAAATAATTTTTTCTAAATTTATGAAACTGTTATTCCAAAAATGATATTGAGATGAAATATAAATAATATGACATAATATTAAGATAACATCAAATCAAATGATACTTAGGGGGCGTTTGGTTCGATGTTATCTTGATGTTATGTAATCTAAATGTCATGATATCTATATGTCATTTTTTGATTAATAATTTTATAATTTAATAGAATATTTTTTGTTGATGTCATTAAACCAAACAATTATCTTCTCTAGATAACATAACATAACATCAAGATGACATTAAACCAAACGCTCCCTTAGTTTTTTTTTTTTATAGTTAATTTTTAGCTTTTAATATAATATTTTTAAGCTACTTTATCAAATATAAACTTTCATCTCTATGAAAAAATATTTTTTTCAGCTAAAATTTTATTTCCAAGATAAACCTTAGTCAATTGGCTAACACTTGTGATGATAGTTATGCAATGGAAGATATGAATTTTACTGTAAATTGATGATAAATATTAATTAAATGTTATGAAAGGTGATCAACAATTAGGTTGCCATTCCATTTTAGAGATATTAGTAATACAAGTTACTTGTTGGGCATAATAAGGGTTAATTTGTTTAGTCACATTAAATTTATTTTTATTTAAAAATATAAATAATATGAAATATAATTAAATTTTAATTTTAAGTTATTATCTGTAGATGTGATCATAAAATTTTCAATTATATTTTTGTTCCTTTTTTATTAGATTAATTACTAAAAACTTTTTACAGTTAATTACTAATTATCTTTTGATTCATAATTTAAAAAAAAAATTGATAGATTTATCCCGTTTGCCTAATATTACAAGTAGGGTCATTTTGCAATTATTATTAACAGAGTTTCAAATTTACTTATATTATTTCTTCAATTTTTCAGAAAAAGTCATTACATATTTTCTCACTCTTTCACTCATCAGTACCACCTCATTATAATCACCTTGGCTACATTACACTGTCGTTGCTACCTTGCCGCCACCACTTCTCTGGGAGAGGGAGAGAGAAAGAAAGAAGAGAAAAAGAAGAAGGCAAGCGACACCCGTTCTTCTCAACCTGCTCCTTTATGGAAGCAGGCTAGAGTGTGGGAGAGGGGAGAAGAGTGGGGGGGCATGCCAACACGAGGGAGAGGAATCATAGAATGAGAGAGAGAGAGAAGTCCCCAGTGACATGTTGTAGAGAGGAGAGAAAGAGAACAAATTAAAAGGTAAAATTAGAATATATAAAAGTATAAAATAAAAATATTTTTGACATATCAATAAAATAGTCAAATTAGATTTTACGTAATAGTTATAATTTACAGATATTTTTATTATTATAAAATTTTTAAAATAATAATTAATTATTATTATTTTTTAAATTGTGTGTTAAAATATAGAGTGATTTACATACAGAATATTGAATTCATCATAAATTATATATTTTATCATCGTTTAGTAAATATTATGCATATCACACTCTGTTTATATTGGCTATTGTTATAATAGAAATGTAAAACCCATAAGCAGAGTGTGATATACGTAATATTTACTAAATAATAGTAAAATACGTAATTTATGATGAATTCGATATTCTGTATGTAAATTTTCTTAAAATATATTACAGATTAATTATAATTTTTTTCCGAGTAATTAACTTTTTTTTTAAATATTTATTGCATTTATGTAACCTATCGTCGACGAGGGCAGGCGAACGGCCCAACTTTCGTCTAAACCGCAGGAGTTGCCTACGGTGCAGAAATCCTCGTTATCCGCTTAAGCCTCGCAGTGGCTGACATTGAATCGGACGGACAAATCCGAGTTGCTTGGTGTCTGCTGGTGCTGGTATGCCCATCTTTCGTCTTCCGATGTCTTCTTTTTCTCGCTCCAACTTATACCCTTCGCGTGTTTGAAGGTTGGACAGTGAAAAGAAGATTAATGATATTGGCTGTTGGTGGGATGGTGACGATGGCTGCGGTGGCTTCCCCATCTGCTTCCTCAGTTTGCTTGTCGGCTACTAAGTTTTCCCTCTTCTCCACTCGCAGGATCGCCTGGCAGAAGGCCCTTCAGGCTAGGTTAGGTCTCCCTTCTACGCTGGAGCGTTTTCTCTCTACTATGTTTATGCCTTTTTTCCCATACGATTCTTCGTTTTTCGCTTGTTCCTGATTTTCATCTCTGTATGTTTTTTACTTTTATTTGTTCTCTCCCTTTCATTTACTATCAGAAAAACCTAAGTAAGCGATTGACGTTATTATTATTATTATTATTTTTGTCTTTGATGACCTTTTTGGTTTGTTACTTTGATTGCCGTAAAAATTACTGCTTTAATGTGTTCTTTTGAGGCATTCTGAGTACTCGATCTGGGAATAAATATGACTACGTTTATTCTTCTAAATTTAAAGACTGAGAAGATTCATGTTAAATTTAAATTATTTTTTTTCTAGGTTCATGAATTGAGAATGTCAAGGGTGACTTGTAGTTCATTGTACCTGGATTATCAAAGTCTTCTTTTTGTTTCTCATGTAGTTTAAGAATTATTGATATTTAGGTGTGATATGGCATAAAGTTAGTTTATAATATTGGATTTGTGTATGTGAAAGAAATTGAAATATGTGCAGGATGTGTCATGATATTAGTTTTTTGTATTGGAGTCTTTGTGGGATGTGAGATAAAATTATTACTTAAAAATGTTTAGATGTGAATTCTTTTGATACATAACATCTTGTCCTATTTACGATGTTACCATGCGGACCAATCTTTTTCGGTGCCGATAAAAGAAGAGGGGAGGGGTTATGTTCTTGTAATTTGTCATATAGTCAGTTATGTTTAGAGGTTTTCTTATTCTCTTCTAACCTTCTATTTGTTCTATCAAAGAAAAAAAGAACTTCTATTTGTGGGAGTACATTTTCATCTAGTGGCATTTCACTCTCACCACTTTGCAAGCAGTTTTTTCATAGTTTGAAATGAGCATAGTGGTATTCCCTTCTAGTATGTAAGGATAATAAAGAGTAAAGATTCTCGAGATTGTGAGATTGATTGGAGAATAAAACTTATGTGCCAGGCAAATGAAATTATGGAGAATAAAATCACATCAACGTAACTACCGATTACTTGATGTCATGACAAGAAGATTTTTTGTTGAAGGAAATTTGTTTGTTGATGTAATTTATGTAATATATACAAAGAAAAAAAGGTTTTGGTGTGGTTTTCATTAGTCTGGAGTGGGCAGATGATGAAGTACCATAGTACTTTTATTTGGTCGGCCGTTGGAGAAAATTGCTGTTTGCCTTTGCTATGTAAATTTATTGAGGATATGTATGCTAAAGTTGTCTAGTACTTGATTAAGTTATGAAATGATGATTATCTTTTGTTTAGATAACACAAGGACTTAGATCTAGTCAACTAGTTAAATTAGTTAAATACACTTACCTTAAATTTGAAATGAAGTGCATTTATTTTTATTTTGTTTATTATATATTTTTTGTCCTTGATCAACTATGATATACGTGGGGAATGTTGGGCAATTAAGAGGAAAATATCTATGAGATCAGATAAGTGTAGCAGTGATGTAGATATTGAGATGGATGAGTGTCATACTAGATTATGAATGAGATAAGAATGTTTAAGGTGGCTTGGCTATGTCTATCATCAACCACAGATCCAAGCCACGATGATAGGGCATGATAAAATGACTTTGGATAACGTTATAAATATTGATTGTGAATAGAGAAAATGCACAAGAAAATGATAAGCTTCAAATTTTACTATAGGATTACATGAAATAAAACACGTCATTGTTAAGTCCCAAGTCTCGGATGAGGAACATAGTAAGTTGCGTTAGTCGACAGACAACGTAAAATTTATCGAACATGACATGAATCTTTTAACAAATTGTATTAAAGATAGGGCGTTCTCTAAAAGCAACGCACTATATTGCCTGAATATAATGAAAAGTATGGAAGGGTCGTTGCATCGGCTCCTGGATGTAGTGATAAATGAGCTATAGTTTTTATATCATGGACTGATGCAAGATAAAAAACTAGTCCAAGACACTAAGATAAGATTAGGGATTTAGAATATAAGCACCCTAACAAATAAGCTAATAGAGTTACAAGACATTATGATTTATAGAAAGATTAATATTTTGTGCCTTCAAAAATTGAAATGGGTAAGGGAGAAAGCTAAAAAAATTGATAGTTTAGAGTTCAAACTTTAGTATTATGGTAAGAATAAAATTAGAAATGAAGTGGGTATAGTTCTCGACAAGAGCTTCAATGATCATGTAATAAAAGTCAGGAGGAATGTAGACAGAATTATAACTTTAAAAATTGCTATCAATGAAATGACGATTAACATTATAAGCATATATGCCTCTCACGTAGGTTTAAATATGAGTATAAAAGAAATGCTTTAAAATGATTTAGAAGAGTTGGTGCAAGGGATACCTCAGAAAGAGAGAATATTTATCGGAGGAGATTTAAACAGATATGTTGGAAGTATTATTAAGTAATTTAATAATATTTACGGTGAGTATGATTTTGGAGAGACTAATTAAGAAAATAAAACTATTATAAAGTTTTTATTAGTTTATGATTTTTTGATTACTAATATTTTATTTAAGAAAAGAGATAAGCATATTATCACTTATAAGAATGGATCTTAAAAACTATAGATTGATTATTTGTTTATAAGAAAATGAGATCGCTTGGATTGTAAAGATTGTAAGGTCATTCCAAGTGAATGATTGACTATCCAACATCAATTAATAGTTTTAGATTTTAAGAGAAAGAGCTAGAAAAGAAATAGTAAGTCGAAATAGTGCCCGCAGACTCGATGATGGAATCTAAAGAATAAGAATAGAATATATTTAAGAAGAGAGTTCTAGAATATGGGCAATTCGATATTACAGAGAAAGTTGATCTTATGTGATTAAGAGTTGCTAACTTTACCTGTAAGATTGCAAAATATATATTGGAAGAATCTAAAGAGAAAGTTCTAAATAATAAAAACGTTTGATGGTGGAAAGAAGAAATACAAAGAAAACTTAAAGAAAGAAGTTTATAATAAAGACTAGTATAAGTGTAAAAGCAAACAAAATTTAAAAAAGTATAAAATTGCTCAACAAGAATTTAAAAAAGCAATTTTTAATATAAAAAATATGCCTTTTGATTATTTTTATAGAAAATTAGGTATTAAAGAATGAAAAACATGTATGTAAGTTTGGTAAAGTAAGATATAAGAAAATTAAAGACCTGACTGAAGAAAATGAATTAAAAATGATGATCAAAAAGTACTTTTAAGGATAAAGATATTTAACACAGATGGATGAGTTATTTTAAAAGTCTTTTCAATAATAATTGTAATAATAAGATTGATTTTATTATTGTTTTTAGCATTTAAAAAGAAGATAAAAATTACTCTTACATCTGATGTATAAGTAAAACTATCTTTGGGGAGATTTTAAAGAAGATAATATATAAACAAGTAGTAGGTTGGATGACATTCCTATACATATTTAAAAATATATGTAAGGCGAATGAGTTTCTTGACTCACTAGACTGTTTAATATAGTTTTGAATACTAAAATGATACCAAATTAATAGAAAATAGGTACACTAATATCTATTTATAAGAATAAAGATGATGCTCAAAATTATGCTAATTATAAAAGAATTAAGTTAATAGATCATACTTTAAATTTTTTAGAGAGGGTGATCGAGCATAAATTACATCGTGATATTAGGGTATTATAGAATCAATTTGATTTTATGTTAACAGATATACTATAGAAACTGTTTATTTATTGAAAAGTTTAATAGAGATATTTTGAGAAAAAAAGAAAATTTGCATTTGATTTATTGATTTAGAAATGCCTATGGTAAAGTTCTAAGAGAAGTACTATAGAAAATTTTAGAAAAAAAAATTGCTTGCACTACCTACCTTCAAGTTATTCGAAACACGTATAACGGGGCTGTTACATGTGTTCGAATACAAGAGAATTTGACTAAGAATTTTTCTATTTTAATTTGATTACATTAGTTTCAGCTTTAAGTTCATATCTCTTTGCATTAGTTATGAAAGTTTTGACCACTTTAAAAAAAAAATACATTAGTGTATGCTTTTTGTAAATAATATTTTTTTATTTAGAGAATGTGTTAAGACAAAATTTGAGTTATAGAGCAATATATTTGAATTTAAAGATTTTCATCTCCATAGATCAAAAATTAAATATATAATAGTAGAGAAATGACAATTAATAATTAAGTTACCAGGAAGAGCGAGCGGTTTAGATATCTTAGATCAATCATACATAGTAACGGTGAAATAGATGGTGGTATTACTAGCAGGATCTTTGACGTTGTGTTTAGAGCTTAGACATAGTGAGGACATTTGACGTTGTGATATGGAAATTTTATCATATTATTCTCCAAAAAAACAAACAAACAATGTGCTGTTATTAGGTCCAAAGTCTCGAATTAGAAATGCGGATGGTTGCATTAGGTAGTCGATGGTCAGCGTAAAATTTGTCGAATCAATCATGACATGAATCCTTTAAAAAATTGCACTTTCTGGAACTTTCTGGAAGTGACGTGCTGTATTGTCTGAACACAGTAAGAAATGGGTAAGGGTTGCTGCATCGGCGTATAGGTGTAGTGACAAGTAAGCAAGAGTTTTCATATTATGGATGAATGCTGGTAAAGAAGCCTGTTCAAAATCTTAGAACTCAAGCCACTAGGATTTAGCTACGAACTTGAAATATAGGCACCCCGACATGTAAGCTAATGTAGTTGGTAAATATTATAATTTATAAAAAGATTATTATTTTGTGCTTTTAGGAAACAAAATGGGTTAGAGAGAAAATCAAGGAAATTAATGGCTTAAGTTTTAAATTTTGGTACTCTGTTAAGAATAAAAATAAAAATTGAGTGGGTATAATTCTGGATAAGAGCTTGTAGGATCATGTAGTAGAATCAAGAGAAATGGTGATAAAATTATAATTTTAAAAATTATAATTAATGGAATGATTATTAACATTGTAAGTGTATATGCCCCTCAAGTAGGTTTAGATTCTAGCATAAAGAAAAAAATTTAAAATAATTTGGAAGAGTTAATAAAAGAGATACTTCAAGAGGAAAGATTATTTATTAGAGAAAATCTAAATGAACATATTGGAAGTGTTGCTGAGGAATTTAATGACATTCATGTTGGATATGATTTTGGAGAGACAAATAAAGGGGATAAAACTATTTGAGTTTTTCTTAGCACATGATATTATAATTTGCTAATACTTTATTTAAGAAGAAAGATAAGCATTTTATCACTTACAAGAATAAATCTTTAAGAACTCAGATTGATTATTCTCTTATAAGAAAATGAGATTGCTTGGATTGTAAAGATTGTAAAGTCATTCTAAGTGAATGTTTGACTACCCAATATCGATTAATTATTTTAAATTCAAGTAAAGTATTGGAGAAGGAATAAAAGCCGAAACACTATCCTCGGACTCGATAGTGGAATCTAAAGAATGAGAATAAATGTATTTTTAATAAGGTTCTAAAATTTAGGCGGTGGAACATTAATGAAAAAACTGATCTTATGTGGCTAGACATCCAAGATGAGGACTTTGGTGTATGCTTTTCGTTGATGATATTGTTCTTATTGATAAAATTAAAGAGAGAGTCAAAGCGAAACTCGAGTTTTGGAGTAATACTTTAGATTTTAAAAGTTTTCATTTCAATAGATAAAAAATTGAATATATAGAGTGCACATTTAGTAAAAAAAAAATATTTATATTAGTGATGTAATAATTAGTGATCAAATTGTTAGGAAAAGTGAGCGCTTTAGATATCTTAGATAAATTATTTAAAATAATGGTAAAATAGATAATGATGTTATTAGCAGGATCCAAGCAAAATGAGTAAAATGAAGAAATGCTTCTAGTGTGTTGTGCGATAGAAAAATTTCATCCAAATTTAAGGGTAAATTTTATAAAATTGTAGTAAGATTAACGATGATATATTTGCTGAATGCTAATTTACAAAGAGGAAAGAAAAAAATAAAATAAGTGTTGCAACAATGAGGATGTTAAGGTGGATATGTGGATATACACGAAAGGATAGAATGAGAAATGAGTATATTTTGCAGGCAAATTAATTTTAAATATTTAAGAAACAAGTCTAAATGATGTTTCGATAACTTACCTACTGATTTAAGATAATGTTATTTCAACATATTAGAGCCAGGGTACGTAGTATGGGGTATTCTCATAATAAAAATATTACCAACAACAATTTAATCACAAAAAAATATTACGGTCGCACATGTTAGCAAAACAAATAGACTCAAAGATCAACATCACTATTAGAATTTGAAGAATACTTGAAATATTCATTAGGTTTCAGGAATACCTAAGGTAGAGGATGCAAAGTCATGGCAGCAAGTCACAGTAAACGAAGAAAGCTCAAGAAGGAAACGTGCGGTGGAATAACAGTTGGCGAGCATGGTAATGACAGGATGAAAAGCCGCGTGAGCGGCGAAGCTACAATGGGAAAGCAAAGCACAACCCTTTGGCTCCACTAGTTACTAGCGGAGATAAGCAGAATGGGGTGGAAAGGGCTGAACAACCCTATGTAGTGGCGAGAGATGCAAGAGTGGCGAAGCAGCCGTTGACAGTTATCAACAGCTAGAGTATAGTCAGAGTAGTCCAGCGTGATGCGGACGAGCGGAGATGGGGAATCCTGATGCGGCTGGTAATTGCGGCTGGTAATTGCGGCCGGCGAGTGAAGGGTTGCCGTCGGCTGGCGAGCTCACTGACCGGCGGCAAGGGCACTTTCACGTAAGGTGATTGGGGCGCAGCGTTTCGACGAGCTAAGGTAGAGCGAGAACGAGAGGGAAGGGGAAGGAACCTATGATATTTATTTTAAGAGAAAATTATAATGAAAGGCTTGAATTAACGTTGCTGAAACCAGTGAGCAAAATTTAGAGAAGAGTTGGGATAATATCTTAATCTCTGAAGGTATTTTGTGATTCTCACCTAGAGCCCCAATCCTTCTTTTCACCGGGATATAACACAAATTTCATTCTAGAATTAAGAAAAATAACACTAGTCTATGCCTTTATATATGCCTATTACATTCAAAATTTAAATTGCAAAAATAAATACGGGAATAAAAAAAAGTATAACATTCCAAATGTTAACATCTTAGAAAGAAAGAAAGCAAAGAAAATTAACTCAAAATTTAGAAGATCCTCATTCAAATCAATTAATTGATTTAAATGAGGATTTTCAATTCATCTAATCAACCACCAATCACGCTTGCTGATAAATCTGCTAATGTCAATTCTCCATTTAGATCAATGCCACGTGGTGAGATCCCGGGCATCGAACGTAGACTTTGCTTGGAATAAATCAGCAGTCCAATGTCGTGTCCCAACCAACTACTGAATGCAAGAACTTGTTAAAACAAAAAGCATCAGACTCCAATTTTACCTATAGTCTAGAATTAAATTTGAAACAACAATGACCAATTTTCATTTCAAATTCAATGCATTTCAGCCAAGGTGAAATCAAAGTGAGAACTCAATTAGTGTAATGAGTTGAGGAAGAACCGGAAACAGTACGGTGATTTAGATGTGAAGCAGTTAATCCAAATCAATGTTCATCTGAGCAACAAAAACTGAAATCAAGAATGATATGAAATAGATTAAAACATTGAACTCAAGCTTCTAGATAGCAAATACATCCCCTTACCATCGCTCCCAAATCTGAAACAGGTTGAATTCAGTGTCACCTTTGCGGAATCAAGGTCAAATTGATGCAACGTTCGTCGAATATTAGGAACAGAAGAATTTGTTTCTTCTCATCACGAACTTTATAGAAACTCAGTAATCAACCATCATCAACTGCGACTCCTTTTGGCAAAGGGGATTTGGCGTAATATGCTCAAATGTGTCGAAGAAGTGGCTAATCATGCACATGGAAGTCAACAACGCAGGGTGACAAGAGGCCGCCTTGATCAACCGAGGCGAGGTTGGGCGATATGGGGCGATCGGCTAAGCTCGGTGAGAAAAAAACGCTATCGATATGCAAGCTTGATCCAGATAATTGGGGCTGGCTTTATCATATTTAATGGACCTATTACCATTTGGTCCTCCCATTTGTAGATCCTTTGTAAATTAACTCATGATAACTATTTTGAGTCTAATTCAACCCTAAATTGAACTCAAATCAATCCAGGTAAAATCTAACTGAACACTTACAAGATACATAGCAGGCATTTCTACTGACATAATAAAGTTCAGATGACTCAATAAAATAAAAACACATCTAACTCAAATGAATAAAGATGTGAAATTAAGTAGATAATTATAAGTTAATCCTTGCTCACATGTGAAGATTGTGTGGATGCTTCATCAATGACAAAAATGTTCCTACATTAAAATCTCATTTTCTTTTATTGTTGCGTTATTGGGGTGCAATGTCTTCTTATTGATGGCCTGGACTTGGGTGTAAAGCAAGGGGTGCTGTCATAACATCATTCATTGATTGCTAACAAGTATTAATTAACATAGAAAACTGTAAAATATGCATATGGTCAAATGAACATTAAAGTGGAAGTGGCAAACAAATCCACTCCCAAACCAGTATTGAAACTACAATATCACCAAAGATGAGTATGTTCTACACAGGCCATGATGAAAATATGTACTATTTATATTTTGTTGAGTAATTATGATAGCATCAATTGGCATAAACGTTGCTCTGTGAAATTAATTCTATCATCCTACTCTCACAGCGAGTGCTTTTCTAAATAAAGTTGAACTATGACTATCATCGTGCTTCTTTGTTGTTTTTTTTGGAAGTTAATTTTCCAATCCATTCATTAAGATTTTTCCAACCCATATAAAACTTTCAGAAGGAAGTTTCATGCTACTGTGAAGGCATCATCACGTGTAGATAGATTTTCAAAAAGTGACATTATTGTCTCTCCTTCTATCCTCTCAGCAAATTTTGCCAGGTTGGGCGAGCAGGTTATCTCTAAACTCTTACAAATATAATTTTTTTCTGACTTAAAAAAGATTTTGATTATAGTTTTTTCCTTTAGTTGTGCTTTTGAGGCCAATGGAAAATCTGTGGACAAAATCTTTGAGATAATTTATTTTTTGTTTATTGCCTTCTGTCCTCTTTGGTCAAGAGTACTTTGTCATGTTGGAACCTTTCCATGCTAGTGGTTTCAATTTGTAATCCTAAAGAATGGACAAATAAATTTTATATAATTTTTTTTAGTATCTTTCTTTTAATTTAATAGCTATCAAATTTTTTCTTCTTGTTGCTCTATTAATTCATCCTTTTATCCTTAATACTAACCACAATTTTGTTTAGTTATTGTATTTAATAATTTAGCCCAGTATATATCTCTCAATTTTAAGGTTCAAATCTATGCATAAGTTGTTCTTTATATATGAGATATTTTTTTATTCTTTATCGTGTGGGCCAAACCGACTGTTTTAACAATATTTCTCTAGAACGAGTGCGCATGCAATAAATACAAATATGATTTAATTCATATAGATGCAAATATGCTTTAAATTGACCTAAATCTCTGATACCAAATTTGATGCAGGACAGATGAGTAATGATGTAATTTTAGAGATCAGCAAAATCATATGTAGCAGAATAGTTGCAAATCAATGCTAAAATTTTCGGGAGTCAATTTTGCAATGACTGAGAAATTAATTAAACCCGCAAAGCCAATTACTTTCAAAATTTTAAATAAATTAGATCGAAGGTAATTGAAAAATTACCAATTCAGATTGCGACATAATTCGGTTTTCAATAAATCAGAAACGGGGTAACAGGAATATGAGAACTCACAATATTTAACCAATAATAATTAAATTGCACTCAATAATGAAAGGTCGTACAGGCGGAACAAATTCGAGCAAATCACAGGCGAGCAGAATGATCCAGAATTTTCGATTTAACCAGGTTAAAAGGTTGTTGAAGTTCGTATCTGAGTCAGATAATCTAGGGACCACGATGTAATTTTCTCAAATTAGGGCTAGGCAACTGCGGAGGCCTCGGTTGCTAGGGCGTGTGGGTCGCGCGTAGGCAGCGCGGAAGCNGCGGGGCGTGCTCGGGAGCTGGGCGCGGGGCGTGCTCGGGAGCAGGGTGCGCGCTGGTTCGGATTGCGGCGCGCGCGAGGCGTAGGCACATCGGGAGTCTGCACGGCGGTGTTGAGCGGAGTGAGCGAAGGTGAAATGAGGTAAAGGCTGTGAGGTGCAAGACGAACGGAATGGAACCCGGAGTGAAGAGCTGGAGCGGGTGGAGTTTAGGGACTTTCACCTAAGGCCCAAGCCTTTCCCTATTCGGGATATCGATTCATTCCAGAATTAGATAACCTCAAGGGAAAGCACAAATCAAATTCATTCAGTATTAGAAAAAAATAAGAATAACAAGGAGGCGTTTATATGGACCTACTTACAAACTGACTCAATAAAGAAAAATACATAATATGATAATTTTCTCACACAAACGTGGAAATACCAGATAACATGCCTAAAATAACAATCACAGGAATAGAAATAACTAATACAGAATAAATGCGGGAAATAAAACCAACCCAAATTAGAATCTCTAATCAATCAGAATGAATGAGAGATTTCCAATCCACCAAATCAGCAATCTGTAGTATCCATCTTTCCAAATTTGTCCTAATAGTCAATCGATCCAGATCGACGCAGTGTGGCTAGATCTCGGCCGTCGGCGATAAATTTTGCCAGGAATGAATCGACGGTCGATCGTGGTGTCCCCACCAATTCGCCATTGTATATCTTTGCAACAGTAGTCTTACATGCCCTTGCTACATTATTATACATCTTTCTTCATGGAGTCTAGATTCTAAAAAGTAACTTCACATAAGGTTTTCATCGGACTTGTGATGACTACTGCTTTATAACTAGTTGTCATATCCCTAAATCGCTATCTTGCAAACTCAATGAGTTGGATATGGAGATATTAAAAAAGTTCACAAGTTGGTAAACCTCAATTCCATAATTGGGCAAAGCAAGTATAGGAAGTCCGAGTTGACTGAATTGATTGAAGGTAACACACTTGGAACTTATATTGTGTTTCTCCCTGATTCCCTGAAATGTCCTAGATAATGGAACTCATGGTTCTTCACAAGTCATTCTTTAACTTTCAATTAGAAGTTTAAGTGAATTAGGATCACTATAATTAATTAGAAGTTTAAGTCATTCTTGATAAGGTTCTTCCTCCATCTCTATCTACATGATGTCATCAATTTAGTAAGTTAATTCTTTCTTTAATTAAAATTTCATCTTCCGAAGAAGAGAGGTAATTAATTATGGTGGCTTTGCTTCGATCTTTAGTATTTTAAAGTGTTAAAGGTATCACTTTTAGGGAGAAATTTGATTTCAATCTTGCTTAAAAGAAGAAAGTTCTTCAATCTCTTGTACAATCGTTGATTTTTATTTCTTAAGCACAGATTTTTGGCGAATCCTCTAGGGATGGTTTCTCTTTTCATCTTTGGAAAAAATCCTTTCTAAAATAGATGTGCATGTTCTATGACTTATAATATTTCTGTTATTATTATATGAGGGCAAAACTAATATTTGTTTCTTCAAGGTAAGAATTGTCTCAAAGCACACTGACTCCTGCTGCGCCCCCGACGAGACACATTCAAGTTGGGGCAAGGAGCCTCAATCACTATCAATGGTGCTTTTATTACAATTGGCACTACAAGAGATTACATTTAATTTGTGTCAATCACTCCTGAACAATCTATCTCCAAAAAAGAAGAAAGATAAAAGTGTTATGGCTGTTCCAAAAATTGATCATGCTCGTGGCTTGAATCAAAAGATTATGAAGGCTGACAAGGGTGTCGTTATTTCTCATTTTCCCAATTAGGGGAAAAGGTCGAATGTGCAGACCTCAAACTTAGCATGGAGCAATAATAGGGAGGAATATACGCACAAGCAATCTGTCTTTAAGAGAATCAACCAACTGAAAGAAGGGCTTGCTTTAGTGATCAATGCCAACAATCAATGGTTACAGGTGAAGAAAAAGGCGAACAGATAGCAACTTCTCAACTAGCTGCACATTGGACTCAGCATTTCTTCACCAAGGGCCCAATTGTACCAACCAATCATGACTATGAGGCTTCATCATCAAAGGTTCCTATTAATAGAAGAAGCCAACAGAAGGTGGCTGCAAGCAAGAAGATGATGATGCAAGAAGTCAACTAAGCAGAGAAGAGTAAACTAAAGTCAATAATTGCTGTGCCAACAAGTAATGAAATGGTTGGAAGAAACAGTCCTACGACAGTTCTAAAGGCATCTGCATTCACAAAGACTGCTGTTGAAGTGCCATCCACAAAAGAAAGGAAAGCTCAGACGTCAAATTTTAAAATCTGCAATTGTTGAAGAAAGTAAAAGTTCGAGGACTTCAGAAGCTGCAAAGATGGGTAGAGAAGCACCTTCAAGGCAAAGTTGGGGTTGCGTATTCAAACAAAAAGCAACCAGCTGAAAAGTTCCCTCCATTGGATTCACGAAGAGCTTACAATAGTGAACATTAGAGGGGTGTTCATGTATCACACTATGGAGCACCACCCCCTTGAAAGGTCCCATCTCTGCGTACACTGTTGATTCATCAATAAAGAAAGAAGTGTTTATGTCCTTCCTTCTTTGAAGGATGGAATAGTTTCCCTTTCTTTTTTAAAAGAAATGTGAATCAACAAGATATCATATGACGATCTCTTGATCCAACTCCAACTTCTCCTTGCTCGGGGAGTCTGACTCTTCATCTTTCGAAGGGAGTGAAGTAGAAGGTTGAAGAGCAAGTCCTTTCTTTTGTAAGGACTTGGCTTCTTCTATCTTCTACTTCTTTAGCTCCATCACATATGTGACTAGGGAACCAAGAAGAGTGTCTAACTCATTGGTGGACAAATTTCTTACTTTTACAATAGTCGTCGCCTTAGCATCATATTATTTTAAATGACAACGAAGTATCTTCCTAACTAATTTTTTCCTTAATAAAGCTTAGAGAAATAAGTCCATTAGTGATATCGGTAAATTTAGTAAACATTGCTTTAATAGATTCATTTGATTATATTTCAAAAAGTTCATAGTCGTATACTAACATGTTGATCGTTGACTCTTTTACCTGTGAGGTACTTTCATAAGTTTTCTCAAGTTTTTTTTTATACCTCACGAGCAGTAGAGAGTACATATTCTATTGAATTTGACGGGAGAGAGAATTCAATTGATGTGATTCATTGCTTTGTCATTGAGTTGTAGAAGCTTCTTTTTTGGTAAAAGGTTTAGGAACATGTTTTTCTTCTACCACCTTGGTGGGGATAGTAAATCCATCACAAACAATTTCCCACAATTTTATATCGATGCCCTTAGGAATCTAATCATCTTTGCCTTCCAATTTAACCAAAGGGGTCAATTAGTCAACCATCCTTCACTAATAAGAATGGATTGTGCCATGGTTCTCCTTTGAAGTTGTTAAACTTATACACAAGGACCCATTAGTACTACTTGTTGGCCCAAATGGCAAATTCAAGAGTGAGGTAAATTGAATATTGAAAAATTTTAAATATTGAAATATCGGTTCTTTGAAGCAAGTTCTATATGAGTTCCAAGCTCTCTGTAGATCTTTCACGAAGGATACAAGAGTTAGAGTATATATCTCCAACTGTGCATATATATATATTATTTATAAAATTGTATTCATCCTTTGCCTTTTGCTCCTATAGTGATTCCTCCTATAGTAAATTATTGTTAAGTACACATATATATATGTATATTTGTGTGTGTGTATTTATTGTATAAAAGAAAGGGAAAGTGCAATACATAAAGGATTATAAGGTTAGTAGAAAAAGAAGAGACAATAAATAAATGTTAGTAAAGATTAGTAGAAGTTAGAGTAACAATTATATCTTCAAGTAAATGCAAATCTATGAAAAGCTAGATAAAAACTATTATTTGGTTAAAATTCTCTTTGTTATCAAAATTTGAAATTAAAACCCCGAAAGGAAGTAAACAAAGGCTAACTTGCCGACCTAAAAAAATATGAAACAAAGAACTAAAACAGCAAGGAGGAAGAGAAGCAAGTGAAAGAAAAACCGAGAAAGAACGAAGTGGTCACTTGCTTTCTTCTTAAGCTAGAATCCTTCTTCCAAGTTAGAGGACTTGAACTTTTGAGACAGCTAAAGGAGAGACGTGTTTTTGAAGGTTAAGGAGAGTTTGAAGGTGGAAGCACAAGTTAAGGTAAGTGGCCATGAAAGAAAGAGGTGGTATTTATATGCCAAAAATGGGTTAAGATGAGTTCTAAAGAGTCAAAAGAGTCAAAAGAGTCAAAAGAGTCAAAAGAGTCAAAAGAGTAGGCTGATTGTTTTTCAAAATATTTTATTTTTGCAATAGTTTGGTAAACGTAATAGTGAAGTGTTTCATTTAGTTCAAATTGCGTCTGCCTACCAAAGTTCAGAACGGTTTAGTTTGGATTTGTTAATGATTCGAACACCTCAAATTGACATATTTTGTGTAGGAGCAATTGATCGGAATAATCAATTGTTCTGATCAATAGCTCCAAAGTACAGAACCATTGGAAGAGAGGTTTTAAATGAAATTTTTATATAAAAAATTTTTTAATTAGTTTTATTAATTTAATTAAGTCAATTTCGGGCTTTTTGGCTTAGATGCATGTACATACAAAATAAAATCTAGATTTCATTGCTTTGTTGATGCTTTTCAACTTTGTTGTTTTTTTTTTTAAATTTTTTTGATTTTTTGCTCTTCAACTTTGTTGCTTGACCTTGACTTGGGTCGTTGAGTCCTTATTTCAAATGTCTTGCTTGTGAAGTCGCCTTAATCTTTGAGCATTTTGTTTGATTAATGATTTTCATAACCTATCTTAATTAAGAGTCAACACAATATACAAAGATCAAAGTAATAATAAATCTAATGTGGTTAAAATCATCAAAATTAATATGGGTTCAACATTCGAAAATAATTTTAACTTGGCAAGTTCTTTCTTTTTGAATTTGTTAAATATCGCATTCAGTTTATCAAACTCACTCATTTTTTGCTTCTTTCACATTTTAGAAAAAACTACAGAAATGCTACATACCTTTTATGCGGAAAGAAGTAACCATTTGGTTATGCAATTGGCTTTTAAAAAGAAAAGGCTGAAGAAAAATGCTAAATGGCATTATTTGCTTGTCATTGCTGTCATCCCTAAATCGAAAATTTTGAGCTCGGTTTTACTTGAAATCAATTTGAAATTGGAATCAGACTTGATTCAAGCTGACTCGGCTCTGATCGATTTGATGCCAAGTCGGTTCATATCTAGGTCACTAAAAAAATATAAACATATTTTTCTTCTAAATCAATTTAACCCTCCCATCTTGGGTAGGGCTAGCTTTTAAATACCTTTATTCCTCCACTAAACTACTATGCCTACTTGCACAAAAAAAAAGATTTTAAATAAGTCTATATTTGAAGTTCTTGCCAACTAGAATCATATTTTAAACAAGCCAGGGCTAACTCTTAATCAACTCAAGATCAAATTTGAGCCAAAGGAGCTCATGATTCGATTCAAATATTTCAAATTGATTTCAAGTTTGTTTAAAACATAGTCAATTCAAAGAGTTTAAAGTTTTGAGTATTTGTAACACTCCTAATTCTAATAGGAACATTATTATAACAACATTTTGTGGTAAACTACTTCAAGAACTATTTACTATCCGTAGTTGGTTTTTTCTCTTATTAAATCCTGTTTTGTTCCTTTTTGTCTGTGGAAGAATGTTGATGTGGTTTTAATTTTTTATAATAACAATTGAAATTATTGTAATTTAGATAAAAGCAGTGGAAGTGGCTGGATGTGATTGGATACATGTTGACGTCATGGATGGTCGATTTGTTCCAAACATCACCATTGGACCTCTTGTTGTTGACGCCTTGCGTCCAGTTACAGACCTCCCATTGGATGTGCATTTGGTACTGCATTGTTGTCATTTAAGGAAGAGTTGATTCAGTTGTTTAATAGATAACTGCTTAAAATAAATTTACTGTGTTTTTATTATATCAGAATCATTTGTCCTAAAGATGAGAATCGTACCTACAGATGATTGTAGAACCTGAGCAGAGAATACCAGATTTTGTCAAGGCAGGTGCAGATATTGTTAGTGTACACTGTGAGCAATCTTCCACCATTCATCTACATCGGACGATTGACCAAGTGAGCTTAAAAATGATCTTCAGTTACTTGTATGAATAGTTTCACTATATGTGTCCTATAATAATGATATGGCATGTATGATTGATTTTTTATGGTACTTTTTATTTTTTGATAGCAGATGGTACTTTTAATATGGTATGATAATTTCTTGGAAAAATATGTGGCGTATGTCACATTGTCATACGTAGAAGGCATGCCATGGTTTTTCCTTTCCAGTTTTGGATGAACTTATTGGCATGCCCAATATGGTTAAAAGATAGTGTGGGTGGAATTTTTGTTAATCTTTTTATGTAATTGTATATTTTACTGGATATATATAGATGATTACAGCATTTCTACTGTCCTTTAGATTAAAATTTTGGGAGCAAAAGCTGGAGTTGTCCTAAATCCTGCAACACCACTGAGCGCCATAGAGTATGTGCTTGATGGTAAGAATAAATAGCTTGCGCTGCGCCATCTCTCATCAATGTATCAGTGCTATATTAATCATCAACTGTACAGGTATTCTATAAAAAAAAAACAAACTATACAGGACTGAAATGTTTTCAGCAATTTGTGTTCCTTTATTATCATTATAGTACCTAATGTTCCAATTTCTTTTTTAAAAGACAGCGTGATAAAGCAAATGTAGGTGACAACCAAATGATCTTTTGTCAACTTGTATTATTTTGAGCTAGGTATATGCGATTAAGGAAGCAAGAAGAAAACAAAGGAAGGAAGAAGCCCAAGAGACCACATTGTTTGCTTTGTTTGGTGGAATTGTCTCCACCTAGAGACACCATTTTTAGGGAAAATTACTTAATAAGTTCCTACAGTTTACCTATGATTATATTTTAGTTCATGCTTCTAAACATCTTTCTATCATAATCTTACTTTAGGTCTCTAAAATGAAATTTGTTGCATAAAATTTCAAACAAATGGTTTCCATGAGCATCTTAGAAATATTTTGTTGATTCATTGCAAAATTTCTATTTTATCCTCTTCTCTCCTGCTCTTGCCTTTATACTTCATTGCCTAAGCTCTTGCCACCGTCTAAATCCACCTTGCCACCACCTTCTTTTCCATTAGCTACTAAGGCTGTTAATTTTGCTCGAAAATTGAAGTTCGCTCGAAAATTGAAGTTCGCTCGAAATTTGAATCAAATTTTGAATTGAATCAAGTTCAACTGAATCTAAATGAGCTGACTAACAAGCTGTTTTTATAGCTCAAGATTTTTATCAATCCAATCTTGAGCCGACGTAGGATCGAATCGAAATATGTTAGTTTTTTGCAATAGTCTAATGGAATATTTCATTAAAATTTTCTTCATAAACTTTGTTCAAATCATATTTATTGAAGATTAATTTTCTTTATTTTTATTTTTAAACATTAAATCAATACGAATTGGCTACAGTTTAAGTTAATTGAATGAACAAATACATTTATACATAAGATTTAGCTAAAAGATTGAAAATTAATCGAAAGTCAAATTGACTTTGACTCGGATTGAGCTTGAATCGATGACAAATGAGCCAGACCTAGCTCGGATCGAGATTAAATCAAACTCTTCTCGATCTTTCTTTGGATCGAATTGAAAACTTTCAATTTAATTTGAGCCGAGGTCAGGTCGGCTCGAGATCAGATTGTTAACATCCCTATTAGCTACTAAACTCAAGCTTCCAGCTTGTCCTCTATCTTCTCCTTTGTCATTGTTGAATTTGAGCCTGTCACCGAAGTAGAGAGGCCCACCTCTCTCTCTCCCTCTCTTGTCTTTTATGGGCAATGGCAGGGAAGATCACAGGCAAAATGGAGGGTTTGACTAGGGGCAGTAATATATGACTTAATCTGTAAATCCTACCTAAACCTAACCTAGAAATTGGGGGTATGGGTCATAAATTTTGATTCATTTATTAAATGGATCGGGTTCGAATTGTACATAATCAACTCGGGTCAGGTTTGGGTTGCCCATTTATAGACATTTGTTCAATTAATTGATCGGGTTCGTAGGTTGACTCGATCCATTTATTAATAAAGTTAGGTTCAGGTTATTAATCTTAACCCATTTAATAATTAAATCAAGTTTGGGTTGAGCTATTCGAGTCTTGTCAAGTTGGGTTCGGGTTGAATTGGACTAACGAACCATTTTTGTTTATCCTAAGTTTGACAGCCAGTGGAGGCGGCAAAAGTAGGAGGAGGTGGCTCAGGCATGGAGGAGGCAAATATTTAGGCAAATTAAGGATTTTAGGGATTAAAAAATTAGACAATATAATTTATAAAATTAAATGAAATATTTAGGGTAAAATTGAAAATTTGTTAGTAATAGCTGTGGAATCAGCCGACCCCACCTAGTGGGATCAAGGCTTGGTTGTTGTTGTTGTTGTTGTAATAGCTGTGGAATCACCTCAACATAATATTAGGTCATTTCTAGGACATAACTGGCTAACAAAAGGATTTCGAAGAATGTGGACAAAAGTGTAATTATGAGAAAGGCATAGTCCTATTTTTTGTTGGAGTCGGGGGCATTTTTTTTTTTTTAGTAAAAATTGGTTAAATAACAAAACTGGAAGTCGCTGCTTAGCAGGGAGGAAATATGCTTATTTGATATGGGCTTATCCTCCAAGTTCAACTACATTTTTTTGTTCTTTTGTTGTCTGGGTTCCCTTATTAATCGTTTGCTATTGATTGGTTTGGATTTAAATATACTGAGAACATTTGTTTTCAACTGGACAGCTGTAGATTTAGTGTTGATTATGTCAGTGAATCCTGGTTTTGGCGGTCAAAGCTTTATTGAGAGTCAAGTGAAGAAAATATCAGAACTCAGGAGATTATGTGCTGAAAAGGTAATTGAAACTTCATACAGGTCTATTTTTAGTCAAGTTTTTTTGTTAATAAGTATTTAAATAATAATAATAATTTAATGTTTGTCTGCAGGGTGTGAATCCTTGGATTGAGGTGGATGGTGGAGTGGGTCCCTCCAATGCATTTAAGGTTCGATTAGCTATTTTGCATGACTAGCGGTTTTCAAGATCATGATGTTGTCCCTGTTTCCATATTCCTGTAGTTTCTTGAAGTATACGGTCATTCTCTGTTTCTTTCTTGAACAGAAACTTTGTTATATATTTATATCAGTGCATGTAGGTTGAGTAGCTTAAATGAGGATCCAACCTGAGATTTTTTACTTACGGAGATTTATTTTTTGGTCATCTCACATTCATGTTATTTGACACATTTAAATCTTGTTTTGATTGTCCTCATATTTGAAAGAATATTGCTGCGGGATGGTTAATGTTGCTGTCCTGCATTTTTTTGGGTATTGCGGCAGTGTGAAAGCATGATCTTGTCTAGGTCAGTTGCTAACTTTTTTCGAATACATTGTTATCTAGTGAAGAATGCAAGAACATTACCTCAATATAGTAAATCCTTCTGCACATTGTCCTCTAGTAAAGGGGGAAATAACGTAGCTGAATTCTGAAATGCGAATTGCTGGCTTAGAACTTACCCCTAATTGTTAATTGCAATAGAGGAATTGAATGAAGATGGATGTCACTTTTGTTTCTATTACAGTATTACTGTTATTCCGTGAAACCAGATGATCGATTCATGTTTAACATAGAGAGTTCTTTTCTGACATAAAATAGGAGAATCTTACTTAGCTGTTGCACTTCTATAACAGGTGGTTGAAGCTGGAGCTAATGCTATTGTTGCTGGCTCTGCGGTCTTTGGAGCTAAAGATTTTTCAGAAGGCATGTTCTTTGGCGAGTTTCATCAATTATTGCATGCTTTCAACTTAATGTAACCTAGCTGTTAGGGTAACTAGATTTCCTGCAGTTTTTGCGATTATTCGATAACTGAACTTGTTTTGCTTACCTTTATTATAAACAGCAATAAAGGGCATCAAGACCAGTAAAAGACCTGAGGCTGTTCCAGTATGAGGTAATTGGAAGCTTGTTCTACCAAATTTGTGTCTGTTTGCTCCATTTTATGTGTTTCTTGTTCTGAAGTTCACATATTTATGTATATTCCTTGGAGTTAAATAGAATATTTGGATGGCAATCTTCATGGTTTTACGAAATGCTTGTTTACTCGAGTTAATATATAGGTTTGTCTTTTTAACACATTTCACATATTCCTGCTACACTAGCATCTATTATGGATACAAGTTCAAAATAGTATCTTCAAAAATTGTCAAAGTACTGCTTGTGTTTAAATCCTTCATTTTTTAGAAACTTAGCTCTAAAAAAATTTGATCAATAAAGTGAAATGCAACTACTGCATCCTTTTTGTGATGAATGTTTCCTGTGCAATCATTTGCTACAATCTATCAAAAAGCTGCAGTTCAGGCTACTTTTTGGGCCAGTTTCGCCCAAAATCGATTTGGAATTAGCCCATCAATGATGGAACTGGACCAGAACCGGTTCTATGTGTGTGTGTATGTGTATATATATATATATATACCAATTCGAGACCGGGAGAGAGAAATGTGTAAGAAGATGTAGAGGCAAGAGGATGTAAAGAAACATGATATTTTATTGCTTATGAGGGAAATAGGAGAGATGCCTTTGCCGCAAATCAGAGGTCATCCTTTTATAGGCATTAGACATTACGATGCTGCATAAGATTTGATTTGAGAATTGCTGGGACATAGATCAACATCAAATTGGATGACTAGGATGACGTTATGTACTGAATCAAAATTCAAATTCAAATTAATTAGAGCTATTAGAGATTTCTATATTAGCTTTTTTTAAATTTGATTTGATTTAATTCAGAGCATATCTGGAAGATTTGGAGACTCACTGATTTTTTTTATTGTAATAGAATTAGTTCCATATTTGCTTTTATTTATTTGGTATTTTATTTTTTGTATTTAATATTGTATTTTTAAAATTCTACACGGAATCTCTCTATATAAAGAGGTCGCCCTCCATTGTAAAAGGAATAACATTTGATGAATGAAATTATGTTTGAGTTTTCTCAGAGCCTAGATCCGGGTTAAGGGGTCGATATTCCGGTGAAGGAAATGGTAGGGTTAACTTTTGGTGAGAATTCTTAAATTAGCCTAGTTATCCACTTTTCAAAAAAATAAAAAAATCTTTGCGCACTCACCTAACTTCGAAGCTCGCTCCGCGCGCTCCGCTCGCAGCGCCGTGCAGCTCCGCCGGACTAGTCCGACGAGCTTGCGCTCCGAGCGCGCCCAGCGCCCG
>JAEMOT010001378.1:269713-318791 GCA_019297695.1 Apostasia ramifera | reverse complement strand
CGCACCCCCTTCTGCGCGCGCCCGCCTGCGCTCCTGCCCGCGGGCCTGCCCGCGCGCCTGCCCGCGTCGACCGTACTCGATCTGATCAGTTAATCATTGTCAGTGACTCTTCTCCGTTTCAAATCGCTGGTAAATTCTTTCTCGAACTCCACTAAGCTGATTATTTGACTTCAACACAAATTATTCGCTTGACTTGAATTATTTATTTGGCTCTAATTGTGCGACCCGATATTTTTTTGTGTGTCAATTACTGTTTGATTTAATTGTGAGGCATTTGTCCTAAATTCCTGAACGTCGGATCTGATTTATTGAATTTAAAATAACGCCCTAATCTAAATTGATAAATTCTTATTTATCATACGATCCAGTTTAATTTTAATTTTTAAGATATTTTAATTTACGAGATTCGAAAATCTTATTTATCATATAATTTATTTAGAATTAAAATAATTTGCTAATCAATTTTATTAAATATAAATGTAAAATATTATTGACATCTTTTTCTGTCCCGCATCAACAATACTGTGATAACACTATTTATATTATTATAAGATTATATGATTTAATAATCTCATAGGACAATACTATATTATTACAAGACATAAAACTATATTATTGCTATTATCTCGTCCACTATATATACAAGCCCTCTACTGCCTTGTTGGGTCACATCTTGATGTATGTCTCCATTTTATATTTTCTGAAATATATCTTTGGTTTTTGGTCTGAAAGAAATCAAATATTTTATTATCTTGTGTTCCCATCAAATTATCATCATCAAAGATCATAATCTTTCTATTAGTAAAATGACGGTGTCAGTTGCGTTCCCTATGATTTTTTTCTTATTCAAAATTTCAATCATATTCTTCTTCTTTGAATTCCTCAGTTTTAAGGTATTCTCAGGAAATTTATCTTGACATTATGCATACTTGATATGCTGGGAACCGAAAAATAAAAATTATTTCAAACTCTATAATCCTTTCAAGTATTTTTATGCTCCCAATAGAAGTCCTTGCTATTCTTGGATAATTTTGTCATTCATCAAAATTAGCATCTACAATGATTTTTCGAGCTACATATTCTATTTTTCTTGTTGATTTTTCCTCTTCTTCATATACAAAAAATATTCTTTATCTTTTATCTAGCAAGATCATTCGCCAGTTCTTCTGTAGGTATTGTACAACCTTGTCTTTATGTAAGATATTTAAGATTTTGCAGTATATTTCTTTAAGAAGCATTGTCAAAGCCGTATTGATCCAGTCTTTTCTTCTTGTTTTTTCTATATTTGGAAAATTTATATTTTTACATTTATGAAGTGTTTCCAACATCAGGAATATGTATATATATTATATTTAACTAGATTTAGTATGTAGTATTTTTTCAGTAGTCTAATGGAAGATTTTATTAAAATTTTATTAGAATTTTATCTATGATCACTCAAATTATATTTAATTTTAAAATAATAGATTAGAACGAATAGTCATAGTTTAAGTTGATTGAATGAACATATATATTTATACATAATATTTGGCTAAAAGATTGAAAATTAATCGAAAGTCGAATTGATTTTAGCTTGAATCGAGCTTGAATCGATAAAAAATGAGCCAAACTAGCTCGAATTGTGATCGGATTAAATTTTTCTTGTTCATTCTCTGAATTGAATCAAGATCAAATAAAAAAAATTTAATTCAAATTTGAGTCAAAGTCGGATCAGCTCGAGATTGAATCGTTAACAGCCGTAATTCTTGGTGTTTGATTAATTCTAGGTTTGCTTGTTTCTCCAAGATTTGTTTATTTATTATATACTCTTCATATAATTCTTCAAGATTTCAGTTTCTTCTCCAGCATTGATATAATCAATTTGTTTAACATTCAGAGTTGGAATATTGGTCCGGTGGAGATATCTTTCTTTATCATTATCATCTTCTTTATATTTTATACGTACATTTTTTATTTATACAACTCAATGTCATATCTTTAACATTAATTTTTATGTTGCTGATTTCATTTTTGTGATAATCTATCATATATGTTATATTACTTAATATTTCTACTATAATATTTGTTAAGATGAGAAACAATCAAAGATTTTTTACGTGGAAAATCGACTGGCGGAAAAAACCACGGCTCTTTTTCGAGGAGACTTGAAAGATCACTAGAAAATGCTTTCTTTTGGTTACAGTGTATTCAAAGGATTTTTTTGAATCTCAGCCCCTTTGAAGGTTGTTTACATGAGATATATATACCCTGATCCGCCCTGTCCAGTCATTTCAGCCGAATAGTCCACCGTCCTTGTGGCGGCCCATTTAATGCCTGCAGAGGGCTATTATGTGACTTTTGCTGTACGATGTACGAGCGGTACGACCTGTCAGCGGGAAAGCCGCTTCTTCTTCCAGAGCAGTACGGTTTCCAACGGTCGGGCATCTGTCAGATCAGGTCTCCGTTTTTTGCCTTGGCTCTTCGGCGTCCGATTGTTCGGCATGGAGGAATCTGCTGTTCGGGATGACAGATCTCTTGTTCGATGTGGGGGCCTTGCTTACGTGGTTTCAACGTCAGCCTCCACGTGGACGATCCAGATGAGGAAGTTCAGATCCAAATGCAACATGTCCCCCGATAGTCGTGAAGCGCATTGATGCGCGTGCCCGGTTGCCACGTGGTCCAGAGGGGCCTATAAATGCCTGTTTGGAGCGTTGGTTGAATCTCCATTTTGACAGGTGTGATGGATCTCTTTGAGGGAGTAGCCGGAAGTCTTGAAGGAGAGAGTAGGGGGACTAGGGTCTCGGCGAAGCCGGATCAAACGGGCGTCAGGCGTCCGTCAATTCGGGAAGAGACGTCAAAGAAGCCGAGGATCCACCTTTCCAGTGCAGGGGAAGGCACGCGCGTGCCTTCAAAGTCTTCTCCGGGAGGTGCAAGAGTCCCGATGGAGGGTGCGACCACGGTGGCTGACGACGAATTGCAGCCAAGCAAGGAGAGCGCGGGGGATCGTGGCGAAGACGGCTATGAGGTAAATCCCGGCTCTGACTCTGCAAGCAGACCCCGAACAGTTCGGGCAACCTCTCTTCGGCGACGATTCTCTTCCTCCAGCTCTTCGACTCGGGACATCAGAATTCCCCTCTCCCTCTTTAACTCCTCAACTTCGGCGGCCGCCATCTCCAGGTCACTCTCATAGCTAGCGCATTTCGACTCTAAATCAGCAATCGTCCTCTCCGCCTCGGACGGTTCCAGTCTCCGAAGAAGAGAAAGAATTTCCTCCATCTTCTGCTCAAAGATCGCTGCCTTCTGTTCGAGGGCTGTTGCCTGATCCCTGCTCGCTACACACTCCTTGATCTTGTCAAGATGCGAACAGACGTTTCGCGCAAAATATTGCGCGGTCGAACTGACAGACCCAGGGCCTCTCTGACCTGACGAAGACCCCGGACTGGCAGATGGGCCCGAAGAGGAGGTCACGGGGGCCACGTTGCTCCGCTCCGACAAAGGCGCTTCGCGCGCCCCCGGAGGCGCTTTCTCTTTTTTTTTTTTTTGGCTATGTAAAAGAAAAATTTTAAATGGAATGTTCGTGATATGCGTCCTGCATTTTATATTTGTCCTTTGTGATGATTGTTTGGGAAAAACAAGGTGAAGTTTGCGCCAAAAATATTTTGAATTTCGGCTAAGTGTCAGTCCTCGGGGATCGGAACCGTCGGTTCCAAGGACTATAAATGTGTGAAAGGCGGAGGGACCGAGTTCAGGTCTCTCCTGCCCATTTCTTTAGCCAGTTTCACTTTGTTTTTCCAAAATGGTCAAGAAGTCGCGCAGCAGAGCGAAGGACATGTGGGCAGATTATGACGCTCTTCGAGGCGAGGAGCTTCCCGACGGTTGGACTCCTCCAGACTCCGCATCGCCGAACGGAGACGCTTTTCGGCCAGGTGACCCTGACGCTCCGACTCCAAGTAACGGAGGCCATTTTCCTTCGCTTTCCTCTCCTGAGCCATGGCCTCCTTGGTGAGTTGCTCCAACAAGTCGGCAGTCCGGGCGCCCAGCCTGGTCACTGAGTCCGGCCTCCCTTCGGGGACAATCCGTGGAGGTACCACCCGAACACCTCCCACGGACTCTTCAACACTTGGGCCAGCAGAACCCTGCTCTTCGGCGTCAGACCCTATCTCGCCATCTCGCCTCCCCTGCATCCCTTCGGCATCATCACTGACCTGTATGTCGTCTATATACGCCAGGTCATCAGCCCCCTCCTCGAAAACAAGAGGCGCTGCCGAAGAGGTTCCTCCCGCTGACGACCCAGGGGCGGTACGCCTCCTGGCCCTCCTCTTCGCTGGAAGACGAGAAGGCCCCGGTCGATCGTGGGGAACCCTCTTATTCCCTATCTGGCGGAGCCGGAACCATCCCAGTTCGAGCTCCGGTTGACCTACGAGACAAACCGAAAAACAAAGTTAGCATTCAAGGGAAGAAAAAGAGTGAGCAGACAAAACTCACCCGTGTACTCCCGCACGTCGGCCTCGAGCTCGCGCAAGTAATTCTCTGCATCATGTACCCGTTTTTGGATCTCATCTACTTCTCGAAAACGGGGGTCTTCAAAACCTATCCCTTCTCCCAGAAATCTCGCCTCAGCTACCTTCCATGGCTCGGCAAATCTTACCCCGCCAGATTTGGCGAAGAAGAATCTCTTGTACCAGTCAGCGAAGCCTGTGTCCCTCACTTTGAACACCTGGCAATACCTACCTTTCAAGACGAAGCATCCGTGCAAACGGGGATTCGCCTCCCACCGAAAAACCGCCTTGAAGATCTCAATGTCCCAAGGGATCCGCCGACGCCGCAACTCCTTGGCAAGGCAATAGATCATGGTGACGGTGTTCGGTGTGAGCTGCATAGGGACGACGCCAAAGTAATTTAAAACGTTCACGAATTCCGGCTGGAAGGGAAGAAATAGTCCTCCACGAAGGTGATGGAGGCACACTGTCATTTTCCCTTCCGGCAGGGTCCTGAACCTTGCCCCTTCCGGCGGGTACTCTAGATCAACATCTGGGTCCCTCCCCTACACTTCCAACACCTCCGTCTCGAAAGTACGCAATGGAGGAGACGTTTGTTCAGTCGGAGCGGGTCCGTGAGGAAGCGGTCGTTGGATTCCGCCAATCTCTCGAATTCAAGGCTTTTATTAAAGGGGCGTTGGAGAGCTCGGTGAACATGCTCGGGTCCGCTCTCCTCGATCGGGGGTTGGTTAGCCGTGAGGACCTCGAAGGGCTGGATATGAACGAGTGCATTCTTTCGAGGAGCCGATCGTACCAGTGTCCCTTCTTTAACATGTCGGCTGAGAGGATGGGGCGAATGTTCGCCTTTGTCTCGAACATGAAGGCGGTCATCCCTCCTACTGAAGCCGAAATGGCGGGAGGTGCCGAAGGAGTTCCGGTTCTGGAGGAGGGCCCAGCTTCAGAAGGGACTTCGGGAGGACCCTTAGTCGTTTCTCCACTCCGTTCGTGGGATCCACTGCAGTACGTGCCGCGGACCCCTGGTGCTGATCTAGTGATAGATTCTGACCCGGAGGATTTCGAGGAGGAGGAGTGATCCTTGTAATTTTTTCTTTGTAAAACTTTTGTAATGCAAAGTTTTGTAATGCAATGTTTTGTGATGCTATGTTTTTTCTTTTGCACTAGATTTCTGTTTATGAAGCCTTGTTTGGTAGGATTTTAGGCCAGGGACTTCGAGAAGGGGAGTGCCCTTGACTGCCAGTCGCGCTTGGCGCTAAGTTAGGATTTTAGGCCAGGGACTTCGAGAAGGGGAGTGTTGTATTCATGAAACACTGATACAGGGATTTTATGAGTAAAACTTCCTGACGTCGTTGCCGCTCCAAGTCCGTGGCAGGAGAGTCCCATCATGCCTTGATAGTTTGTAAGTGTTGGGGCCGAGCACTTTGTGGATGACGAAAGGGCCTTCCCAGTTGGAGCTGAGTTTTCCTGATGTCATGTCTCGGCCAGCGTTGTTTTTTAATTTCAAGACCAGGTCTCCTTGTTGGAATGGTCTCCTGTGGACGTGTTGTTGTACTTTTCGATCCTTCGCTTGTGTTTCGCTTGTCGAAAAGCTGCCAATTCTCTATCTTCTTCGAGGAGATCGAGTTTGAATTTCCTTGCGCTCTCGTTTTGTTTTTGCCAATCAAGAAGAGCAGGTGGATCGAAAGTGCTGGCGTTTTCGACTCGAGGAGAGTAGACTTCTAATTCGACTGGGATGAGAGCTTCTCCCCCGAAAACAAGGGAAAAAGGCGTTTGACCTGTTGCTGCTGTTGGCGTGCAGTTGAGCCCCCAGATGGCTGCCGGGAGCTCGGCTGCCCATGATGAGCTGATCTTGTCGATTCGTTTTCTCAGGGTGTTGAGGAAGTTTTTGTTCGACGCCTCTGCCTGGCCGTTCGATTGCGGGTGTCTAACTGATGCGAAACTTAGGTTGATACCGTTTTCAGAGCACAGATTTTGAACGGCCCGGCTGGTAAAGGCGGTTCTGTTGTCACAGATCAGGGAGAGGGGGACGCCAAACCTGCATACGAGCTGTGTCCATATAAAGTTTCTGACGCCTGTGCCCGTTGGTTGGGCCATTGCCTTTGCTTCGACCCATTTCGAAAAATAATCCGTTGCTAGCAGTACGTGGCGTAGGTTTTTCCCAGACTTTGGGAATGGTCCCAAGAAGTCAAGGCCCCACATCGAAAATGGCCAAGAGCTGGTTATGGGGTGTAGTTGACCTGCTGGTTGTCTAGGTATTTTCGAGTAGATCTGGCACTGGGGGCATCTCTGGCTGAATTCTTTGGCGTCCTTCTGGAGGGATGGCCAGTAGTATCCTTGGCGAAGGACCTGTAGGGCGAGGTTTCGCCCTGCGGCATGAGTTCCACAGTCTCCGGAGTGGATCTGTTCAAGTACGATTTTCGAGTCTTCCTCACGGATGCATTTGGCCAGGGGGAGAGAGTAGCATCTCCTAAACAATTGTCCCTGGGAGACGATATATCTGGCAGCTTTCACCCGGAGCCTACGAGCCTTATTCCTGTTGTCTGGGAGCTCGCCCTTCTGGAGGTAGTGTCGGATGTCATCCATCCAGCTTTCGGGGTTGGACTCGACGTCGAAGATCTGTGGGTCTTCGAAGGCAGGAAACAGGATGTCTAGTGCGTTATCGTTCTCTTCCTTGGCGAGCTCGTCTGCTAGCGAATTCATCTCTCGGGGGATATGAAATAGGGAAACTTGATCGAACTGCTGGAGGAGGGTTTTGGCGAGTTGGAAATACCTCTTGAGCACTTCGTCCTTTGTCTGATAGGATCCCGTTAGCTGGTTCACCATCAGCTTGGAGTCGCTGTAGACATCGAGTTGTCGTGCTCCGAGTCCCTTGGCGAATTTGAGCCCAGCGATGAGGGCCTCATATTCGGCCTGATTGTTCGTGACGGGGAAGTGTATCTTTCCTGACCTTTGACGTCGAAGTCCCCAGGGATTGGTGAGGACGATGCTGACCCCTTGGATGCGCTCGCCGGAGGCCCCGTCTACATGGAATGTCTCTAGCCGACACCATATGCCCTAGGAATTTGCCGTATGACGAGCCGAAGATACTCTTGAGGGGGTTGAGCTTGATGTTGTATGTTCGACAAGTGTCGAGCGTTTCACGGAGGTCTTCGAGGTGTTGTTTCACACACACGCTTTTAATCAGCACGTCGTCGACATATGCTTCTACGTTCCGCCCCCTCTGATTCTTGAACACTGTGTCAATCATGCGCTGATAGGTCGCACCTGCATTCTTCAAACCGAAAGGCATTACTTTGTAGCAAAAGGTTCTCTGGTCGGTGATGAACGAGGTGTGCTCTTCGTCGTCTTTGGCCATTCGGATCTGGTGGTAGCCTGAGAAGGCGTCGACGAAACTCATCACTGAATACCCTGCCGAAGAATCGACGAGCCTGTCTATTTTCGGCAAGGGATAGAAATCTTTTGGACAGGCTTTATTTAAGTCCGTAAAGTCTACGCACATGCGCCACTTTCCGGAATTCTTTTTTACCACCACCACATTTGCAAGACACGATGGGTAGGTGATTTCTCTAATGAATCCTGTGGCCATGAGTTTTTCGACTTCTTCTCGAATCGCACGTTGTTTTTCGCCGCCGAAGCTCCTCTTCTTCTGTCTGACGGGGGCTACTCCTGGTTTGAGGCTTAGTCGATGTTCAGCTACGGCTCTATCTATCCCTGGCATGTCACTAGTTTCCCAGGCAAACACATCGAAATACTCAAAAAGTACCACCGCCAGGGCGGGCTTTTCATTATCAGGAAAGTTTTTAGAGATGAGTACAGTTTTTCCGTCGGTGACGGTTACATGGTCGTTCTGTTCAACCGGTGGTAAGGCGTGATCTCTGGGGTCCATGTAGTCTGTGTGGAGACGCGCGTTTATCTCAAAACACTTGCTAGCGCTGGCCCTGTCCCCCCTGATGGTCGCGACGCCGAAAGGCGTGGGGAACTTCACACACAGATGATACGTAGACGCGACCATCTGGAATGCCGCGATTGCGGGGCGTCCCAGGATTGCGTTGTAGCCGGAGGGAGCGTCCATGATGATGAAGTCGATTTTCCTCTCCATTCTTCTGGGACCCTCTTCGAGGGCGACGCGCAGGGTGGCGTATCCGGCAGGTCGGTAGACGTCGCCGGAGAAGCTGGAGATCGTCATGGATGGGGGGAGAGGTTTGCAGGGACCGACGGCCATCTCGTTGAAGGCGCATAGATACAGTATGTCGACTGAGTTGCCGGTGTCGACCAAGGTTCGATGGACGTCGTATGCTCCGATTTCGGCGATGACCACGATGGTCGTCGCGATTTATCCCACCTCTGGGAAGGTCTCCTGCAGTGAAGATGATATCAGGCAAAAGAGGGGGGAGTTCGACTGTGCATACCTCCTGGTGTCTCCGAGTCCTGAGACCGCTGTGGTAACCGAAGATAGAGAGGACGGCCTTCTTGCCGTCAGCTTTCGATGTGGCTGGAGTCGAAGAGGGGGCCCCTCTGGGATCGTTGCTCGGAAAGAGCGGTCGTGCCGCTTTCGGCAAGGGCCCTTCGATCCTCTTGTACCCGGTGAGGTAGCCATTCTCGATGTACTCGTTGACGAGTGCCCGAAAAGAGCGGCACTCGAAGAGGAGATGGCCGTAACGTTGGTGGAACTTGCAGAACTTTGTGGGATCCTCACCGGGTTGTGGTGGCTGGCGTTCGCTGCGGTTTTTGATGAAACCTTTATCGCTGAGGATCGAAAAGATTTCTTCTATAATGTAGACCGGAGTGGCGGGACGTGGGGACTCACCCTCGAACTTGCGCTTCCCGTGGGAGGGTGAGTAGTTTCGATCTCGAAAACTCCTCCTGGGAGTGTTCGGGTACGTCCTAGGGGCCTCGCCCTTCTTGGTCTGGGGCGAAGCGACCTCCTGCTTGGCTTTCGCCTTGAGGGCCTTTGCATCTTCCAGATGGATGCGTTTTTCGGTGCGGGCCCTTGCCTCCATAAGAGTCTTCGGCATGTTGTCGACGAAAGAGTCGTACAACTCCCCGGGCAGGATGCTGTGGACGAAGATCATGGTCGATCTATCGTCCGTGGTGTCCTTCGTCTCAGCATTCATCTTTGATAACCGGTCCACATAGTTGCGGAGCGATTCGTCTGGAGCCTGCCGTATCTGCCATAGCTCGTGGATCGTTCGGGATGTCGTCTTCGACGTTCCGAACCTGGTACGGAACTGTTCGGAGAATTGTAGGAAGCTCTGGATGGAGCCTTGAGGTACTTCGTCGAGCCAGTCCAGAGCCAGGCCCGTCAGTGTGTTCCTGAATAGACGACATTTGTAGGCGTCTGATATAGGGTCGCTGGTTGCGAGGGCGTTCTCGAAACGCTTGACATGTTGGGCCGGGTCGGTGAGGCCGTTGTAGTCGGAGACTCGGGGGGCCTTGTAGGCGCGTGGCACCGGTGCCGCCATTATGGCGGGCGAGAAAATTGTATCCACCGGGGCGGCCGAGGGGTACACCTCGGGCCGGCTTTCGGCGGCAGCGTGGGTGCTAGTTTCCTCGGTGGGTAGTTCGACGCGTTCCGTGCCTGGTTGTTGGAGCGGGCCTTCGAGAGGCAGAGTTAGAGGGAGGGGTCTCTGCTGCTGAAGGAGGGCTGGTAGGTTAGCGAGGAAAGTGTTCATGGTTCAGGTGAGGGTGGCGATCGTGTTCGTCAGTGTCTGAAGCTGTCGGTCGTCCCTGGTTGCATCGTCCTGGGGTAGGCGTGTCGCCTGTTGTTCGCCAGGTGGTGGAGGAGCGTTTTCGTTGTGGACGTGCTCCATGGGTGTAGGGATCAGGTTTGATCCTGCGTGAGGGCACCAAATTGTTAAGACGGGAAACAATCAAAATTTTTTTACGTGGAAAACCGACTGGCGGAAAAAACCACGGCTCCTTTTCGAGGAGGCTTGAAAGATCACTAGAAAATGCTTTCTTTTGGTTACAATGTATTCAAAGGATTTTTTTGAATCTCAGCCCCTTTGAAGGCTGTTTACATGAGATATATATACCCTGATCCGCCCTGTCCAGTCATTTCAGCCGAATAGTCCACCGTCCTTTTGGCAGCCCATTTAATGCCTGCAGAGGGCTATTATGTGACTTCTGCTGTACGATGTACGAGCGGTACGACCTGTCAGCGGGAAAGCCGCTTCTTCTTCCAGAGCAGTACGGTTTCCAACGGTCGGGCATCTGTCAGATTAGGTCTCCGTTTTTCACCTTGGCTCTTCGGCGTCCGACTGTTCGGCATGGAGGAATCTGCTGTTCGGGATGACAGATCTCTTGTTCGATGTGGGGGCCTTGCTTACGTGGTTTCAACGTGATGAGAAAGTTCAGATCCAAATGCAACAATCTTAAAATAATTAGTAATATTATTTGTATATTTAGTTTCAAAATACATTCGTGCTTTATGTTTTTGCATGAAACCAGTATTTTTTCAAATCACAAAGGAACTGCCTTTTACCTTCTTCATTTCTTGGCTCTTCTTGGCCATTTTAGAGATTTAAGGCACAATTACAGCGAAATGTATGAGTTTTAGTAATAGCTTAAAACTTTAGTGATCGTGCCTAGAGCATAAAGTTGTCATTTTTTGAACTCATTATCATGAAAATTTCTGATTGAAATTAAATTTATCAACAAATAGAAAAAATATACCTTAATAAGATCTTCACAACTGAAATCAAGCTTTGAAAACAGGGTAAAGTCTTCGCAAAGAGATTGAGAAAGTTGGCTCTGATACCAAGAGCGAGAGAGAAAAGTGTAAGAAAATGTAGAAACAAGAGGATATAAAGAAACAAAATATTTTATTACTTGTGAGGGGGATAGGAGAGATGCCTTATCACAGTTAGGAGGTCATCCTTTTATAAGCATAAAATATTAATATACTGCATAATGCTTGATATGACTAACATTTTAATATTGTTTATATTATTACAAGATTACAAGAGGATAATTGTAATGGCAATTATAGTAATTTTCAATGTAGTATTTAATAATTATTAAAATTAAACATATTGCAAAGTGAATTCATAACTCACACATTAGCTATTTTTTTTGGGCTATTGCCAAACAGACTTTAAGCTTAGAGAACCCCACTAAAGCTTTATATGGCTTTATATTAATTGAAAAGATATAAATTATTTTTTTAAGTCCAATCAATGCATTCTCACTTATCTTAACAACATAAGGATCAATCTTAATAATTTTCTCAACTTCACAGTAAAGAAAAAGATCACATATCTTACCTAAATTGTGATTTTACTTTCTCCCCACTCTTCTTCTCTCACACTTGTCCTCTTTCCAAATTGTTACAAACTTCTATTTATATTAAGATGAATACAACTTTTCTTATTTTTTCAGCTCGCATATGAAAATAAACATAAATTTTTTCGCTTTTCACATACCTAACCATGAAATTAATTCTTATTCAATTCTATTCAAATATCATCTTTCTCTCTAAGCAATCATCCGAATGCAAATTAGAATATAAATTATACTTAAATTAAACCTCAATTTACTATCCAAACTGTCCACTTAAATCAAGTTGTTGTTTATTTCATAATATAACCTTCAATTTAATCTCATATATTTTCAATCAATTAATCTCTAATTTTTTTAGTTTTACATCATTTATTTCATAAAGATGTCTTAAAATTGCTTTGTAACTTGAAACTCACTTAATAGATTAAAACATCAATAAAAAGCAATCAGGCGATTTATTATAAAATTTTACCAAATTAATCCACTCTCAATAATATTATAATTTCTCTATTTTCTCGTAACATTAAATTATATTTACAATATAATATTAAATTAATATCAAATTTAGGAAAAAAATTACCTAATTGTACTATTTTAACAAAAATTGAAATTCCACTTTAGTTTCTGCTTCTTCTTTTTCCTCTGTTTCCAGCAGTTGCCATTGCTGTTCTTGCTGGTTTTGGCGAAAACAAGCAAGCAAAGGGGCACGACAGAGGCTTGGCGAAAAAACAGAGAGAAAACATAATTTTTTTTTTTATCATATAAATCTGCCACACGGGAGAGAGGGAAAGGGAGAGAGGCGGGCTGCTGGCAGCTGCCAACGGCAGCTGACAACACAAGCTTTTTTTTATTTTTTTTTAAGAAACATTACAATTTAATTTCTTAATTTTTATATTTTTATAAATATGTCCAAAATTTATTCTAAATCTAAAATTCTTCATTTTAAATCTAAATCAGCTTTTATTTTTAAAACTCAATTTAAATTTTATTTCAATTTCTTCTAACTTCAAATTAGATTCTTGGATGTCACAATATAGTTAATTTTATTTGAGAAACTTTAGAATAAAAAAATTTGTGATACATTGAGTTAAAGCATAAAGAAACTTCACCAGCCAGCCTGAGGTATTTACCACAAATTTAAAACACTTAAAGGGTATTTGATTCATTGTTATCTTAATATTATATCATATAATGTAGATGTCATGACATTTATATGTCATCTTTTGACTAATAATTTTATAATTTTATAAAAAAATTTATAGATATCATTAAATCAAATAATTGATTTCTCTAGATAATATAATATAATAGCAAGATAATATTAAACCAAACGCTCCTTTAGAGAAATTTAGTTAACCCTATTCCCTTTGATAGGTTACGTAAAGGTACAAACAACAAGGTTAAAGTTTTGTGTTAAGCAGGGCTTTCATGTGGCACACAAGTATATGATTTAAAAAATGTATTTAAATTATATCTTATTTATATAAAGTATGTTTTTGTTATGTAGGAGCTAAAATATGCTATATATTGAGTAAGAAGTATTATAAGTAATAAATTTCAGTTCTTACATATAATAAAATGCTTTTGTATAGTAAAACAAATGCTCCTATATCCGAAAAACTATCCTATATTGTAACAAAATATTCTTAAGTTCAAGGTAGCATTTTTCAAATATTACTTGACTAAAACCTATCCATTTCATATTAAAAAAGAATGGTACACAAAAAAAATAGTGACTTCACGTGTCATATTTATTTAGAAAAAGTCAATTGTCATTTTACATACTTATGATTATGTTATTACACATATTTTAGGTTGATTCAAATGTAACCAAATAATTTTTTTTTCAAATGCAAGTCTTTAATTTAAATTTAAATATAATGTTAAATTTTTTTTTATATTATTACTTTTTTTTATTAATGAAATACTAAATTAAAATTTAAAAAAATAAAATAAAATAGTGAATTAAATTTGGTTGTGTGTGTGAGCGTTGTTTGTTGGATGTATTTACTAAAAGTCGCTATTTTTATTTTTAAATTAGAATAAATTACGTTCTGGTCTTTGAGTTTAATACTTAATATCGTACAGATTTATATTTTTAAAATAATAATATTGGGATTTCTGAGTTTTAATAAATTATTAAATGAGTCTTTTTTAAAATTTTGTATAATTAAAATTTTTTAAAATTATCATTTTACTCCTTATCATTGTCTCTCTTCTCCCAATCCGGCGCACGCATGCTGGGCAAAGTTAAAATGGTAATTTTAAAAAATTTAATTTATAAAAAAAATAAAAAAAGATTTATTTGATAATTTATTAAATCTCAGGAATTTTGATATTATAATTTTAAAAATATGGATCTATACAATATTAAGCATTAAACTCAGGGACTTTAGCGTAATTGGCCCTTTAAATTATCCCGGTGCGAGGAGAAGCTGAGAAAAAGGAAGAGAGCCGTGCCGACTTCGTCTTTGTTCTTTCTCCTTTACCAGGTCGTAACCCTAATTCCACGATCCTAACCATAGACTTCGCAACTATGGCTGCGGCATCTCCCTGCTGCAGAATCTCCTCGCCTCGGCCAGGGCCGACTCGGATTTTTGCCCCCTCTGATTGCCGCCCCTCGACGTGGCACGATTCATCTGGTGCCTCTGCCCGGTCGGAGAAGACCACATCATCTGCCAGCAGGAAAACTTTTTTTGTCGGACGCTGCGTTACCAACACTGGCGGTCACTACGGCATTTCTTCCGCACTCATCCTCCGTTTCCCTCCCAACTTCGTGCGCCAGCTCAGCACCAAGGCTCGACGGAACTGCTGCAATATTGGTGTGGCCCAGATCGTGGCGGCTTCGTGGTCCGACGTTCAGCCGCCCATCGATTCCCCGTCCTCCGCTTCATTCACTTCTGCTGCTGCCGATGCTGTCGCTGCAGTTGTTGTTCCCAAGCAGGAGGAGATTTCGCTGGCAGGTGCTTCAAATCTCGCCGTTACTAATTTGACAGATGCTGGATCCGATCCTATCCCGGTTGTTGATGCGCATTCGATGCCATCTCCAGCTCTGAAGACCGTCCCTTCTCCTGCTGCCTCCGTTTTATTCAGCTCCGATCAGAGCCTTACTGTTCATGCCGGTATCAATCACTCTATTCATATTTTGGTCGCCAATATAGATTTTCTTTGGAGATAAAGTTACTTCATTATTTAGAAGATTTAAGATACCTTGGCTGTTATCCTGTTCGTTTATCTGATATGCGACAAAAATTGGCCCTGATAAACGAGTCTCCTCAGGTGAACGATATGGACGGGGTGTGGTCACAGATGCGATAACGACCCCTCTTGTGAGAACTTCTGCCTACTGTTTTCGGAACTCAGACGAGTTGATTGATTTCAAGGTCTTATTCGTTTATCTGATTATCCATCGAAGTTTCGTCCCCTGCCCCCCTTTTTCCTTTTGATGCATGCAACTGATTATCTTTTAACATTTTTGAAGGAGGGAAGATACGCCAGTTATGAATACGGGCGCTATGGGAACCCTACCACAAAGTCACTAGAGGAAAAAATGAGGTATTTTTGATGAATATTCCAGTTTTACGTTGTCATGCAGATCAAGGATTCATCATGCATCATAGCACTAACGCATTAAACTATTGTTTCCATAACAATGTCTGTGTAATATGCAGTGCATTAGAAAGAGCAGAGTCGACATTGTTTGTGTCATCTGGAATGTATGCTAGTGTGGCTTTGTTTATGGCTTTGGTTCCAGCTAAAGGGCATATCGTCACTACCACTGATTGCTATCGCAAAACCAGAATATTTATGGAGAAAGAGCTTCCAAAACTGGGCATAACGGTAATGTCATGGACATTGTCACTTTCATCTGTCTTGACATTTAGAAATCTTTCAAGAATGAGGTTTTGACATTTTTGGCTTTCACTTGCATGTACATGTTTCCTTGGTGATCTTTTTAACTTTTTAATATATGATTTTGGAAATTAAATTTATTTGGTAGTATGATTTCATTGAGGTATCAAACAATAGAAATCATAGAAATTACTTTCCTTAAAAAATAAGGGTACCTTAAAAAATAAGAATACAAGCATTGCTATAGTGTAATTGATGCCCTTGTATTATTTTTGCTATTTTCAAGGCAAGGATGTATGAATCTCACCTTCAAGAATCTCACAGCCAGCCTCTGTCTCCTTGTTGGTTTTTTTCTTTTTTGTTACTAATCATCTTTCTACAGAAGGCTATAGAGGTTTCTGATATCCTTTTTGCCTTAAAAAACTTGTATCTTCTTTCCTTCTTTTGTTTAGTTTGCGACATCCTTTGTCTATTTTAATCATTGAGTTGAGCACATTTGAGAGACTAGGGGTATCTGTGGCTTGTAGAAACATTACCCTTTGGCATCCATCTTAGTTGATGAAGGCATTTTTTTATGCTTGGTGAATTCCTTGATGATCTTGCGTCCATTCTAGCACTTAAAAATGAGAAGTCTTCAAATATCATGTAAACAAAAATAATTTCATAAAAATGAAACAGTTTTGGTTATGAAAACTAAGTTATCATCGTACGATTTGGTGATTTTTATTTGTATTTATCTAACCTGTATTATTCTAAAGGTTTATATTATAATTAATAACTGTCTGTAAACCTTGGTATGCATTTGTTTGATGGAGATGTCTCTGTTACTTGATGGTCTTATATTGCTATGGACACCGAGTTAGCTTGTTATGATCAGGCTTATTAAAGATATTCCACAGCAGATCTCATGCTTACCGTCTTGATGGATTGAGGTAGCGTCAGGTTTTCTTTATTTTATCGAGTATGCTCCATCTTTTTATTCCATTTTGAGTTTGATTTGGGTTAATTTTAATCTAGTTATGGCTAATTTTATTCCATCTTTGTGGCTGGGGTTTGTAATATTGAATAATCTGATAAATGAAACTAACTAACCTATTGTATTGAAGTTTTATTTCATGTAGGCAATTCTACCTTGTGGGGTGAAGCTTTAGTTATTGTTTTATTGAATCTTTTTTTTTTTCATGAAATTGAATTATTTGATTTAAATGATGGGATGAAAGGGATAAGGCTTAGGGTGAAATCCATAAACCTCTATTTTATTTAGGCTATTATTTTGTATTTCGAAATCACCAACCTATGTTATTCATATGTGAAGGAGGATAAACCCTAAAGACCTATCCCTTTCAACAAGTTAGGTAAGATCCAAGTGTTTTTCACTAAGCTATACATTATTGTTCTTTAGCAATGCAAGGCTTAAATACCCTACTCTTTGAAGTAGGGCAAGAGTTGAATGCCTTAAGAGGTTCACACCACCTGGTGTTCGATTTCTTTGTCTGGTGCTCATTCCCTAAATTCTGACTCCGTGATGCAGAGCATCCATATCCAAGGTGAGGTGCCTTGGTGTATGTTCTTCGCAGATAATATTGTTCTTGTTGATAAAACTAAAAAGGGAGCCAAAGTGAAACTTGAGCTTTGGAAGAATGCTTTAGAATGTAAAAGTTTTTATCTTAGTAGATCAAAAATTGAATATATAAAGTACATATTTAGTCAAAAAAGAAATACTTATATTGGTGATGTGATAATTGATGATTAAATTGTCAAGAAGAGTGAGCGTTTTAGATACTTTGAGTTAATCATACAAAATAATGGCGAAATAGATAGACATTATTAGCAGGATTCAAGTAGGATAGCTAAAATGGGGAAATGCTTTTAATGTCTTGTGTGATAGAAAAATTTTATTTAGATTTAAGGGTAAATTTTATAAAATTATAGTAAAACTAGCGATAATATACGGTGCTGAATGCTAGCTTGTAAAGAGAAAATATACAAATAAAATAAATATTACAGAAATAAGGATGCTAAGATGGATGTGTAGATATGCACGAAAGGATAGAATGAGAAATGAGTATATCCGAAAGAATGTTGGTGTTGCACTAATTAAAGATAAACTTAGAGAAAGTCGGCTTAGATGGTTTGGACATATAAATTGTAGGTCGATTGAAGTTTCAGTTAAAAAAATTAAGTTATTAGATCTTGCTCATGTATAAAGAGGAAGAGGAAGAGGAAGAGGAAGACCAAACAAGACATGCAAGTAACTATAAGGAATGATTTTAATTACTTACATTTAGATAAGAATTTGTTAATTAATAGAACGTAATGGAACCAAAGGATTCATGTAGCCGACCCCACCTAGTGGGATTAAGGCTTAGTTGTTGTTATTATTGTTGTTGTTGTTATGATGTATTATTGTGAGTGGATTTTTTAAAAAAAATTTAGAGTAAATATGTTTTGGGTTATTTTTGAGTTAAGGGCTTGATGAGTCAAGTTGACCTAAAATTCTCTTAGGTTCATGAGTGATGGCGGGCCCCTCTACTCTTCCTTGTTTTTTGGTTTAGTTGTCCACTTCGCCCTATTTCATGAATTAGTCCTTCCCACTTCTTGTTTCATGGATTAGTCCCACCACCATTGTTTTAAAATCGATATGGGATGTAGCAAATGAAGGAAGTTCTTGATTGCTTTGTATATTGGAATCTCTCCCCCTTGAAGTGACCATCGGCTACCTTGGCCACCACCATTGCTATCGTTGTGAAATCACTGTTGTTGTCGTGAAGTTGCCACCGCCAAACGGCACCATTCCCACCATAGCATGGTTTGATACTGCCGTAGCATATTTTATTACCGTTGCCGCCTATTTAGCCAGTGGAGGGACCTATACTTGGGTGGGTCTTGTACGAGGGTATCGTCACTACTTTTACAGATTTGATGCTGGTTCGAGCATTGAACCATGTGGTTTGAATCATCTTCTATCTCCTATATTATTTATCTTTATATGTTTCCACATTCGTTTTTTTTGTGTTGCTTCATATTACCTTTCTTCTCTAGTATGATGTGTGGTCATTTTATATTGTAGCGGACATATGTATTCGTCTCTTTTAGTTTAGTTTGTTTATGATATAAATTACTTTTTCTATTTTATAATTTATATATTTCTGGATGTTAATATTTAATGGATTTGATAATCATGTTAATGAATTAACTTGTTAAAATCTAATTAAATCTCATAGATTAATTCTCTTTTGATCAAGATATAATTAAAAAATATATATTTTTACAATCTAAAAGCGTGAAAATCATAGTTGTATTTCATATTACATTATTTGGTATTAGAGCAAGTTAATTAGGATCCCCTAAACGTAATTGATCTTGTCTTGACTATTTCTGGCTTCATTTAGATAATTTCAGCTAATAACACAGTTAATTCTGTAATTTTAGGGGTACTCTGCAAATTCAACAGTTAATTTTGCAATTTCTTGGGTATATTCTGTAATTTTTGCAAATTACAGGTTATTTTTGCAATTCTACAATAGTTTCATTCATTTTGCATTCAATCTTGCACTTTTCTGGGGACTATTCTGCTTACATCTAGGTCCATTCCTGCATTACATGTAGGTCCATTCCTGCATTACATCTTAGTAAGAGTCTTTAGAAAAGTCTAAATGCTCAGATAAGAGGTCAACTTAACAATAATATAACATCCCATGAAGAGTTAAAAACTAGAGTGGATGCACTGTGCCAAGGCCAACCTTGCAACCTAACTCTGAACATATTTCGGGCTTGAATGTCAATGAAGATGGAATTAAGTCAAATCATCCATACAAGACGAAGAGGAACCTATCCATCAATCTATTATGAGAGGTGGTCGAGTCCCTGGAGAATGACCTTTCTGACCCAACAATAGTCGGTTTGGTTATGCTGAACAAGTTAGAGCCCTTAATTTCGCGGCACCTCAATGATTTGTGTATCAAGATCCGTACCCTAATTATGGAGTCGCTAGGCGCCAAGGAGGTGGTAGAGCTAAGCATACTCTACATCTTGATTATGACTATGAAATCACAAGAAGAGTGAAATTGTTCCACCAACCTTTGAATGTAGGATGAACCCGAAGGATTTCACTGTTTGGATCATCGACATAGATTTTTATTTCGATTGGATCCCGGTGTTAGAATGGTGTAAGGTGAGATTTGTGCACATAAGGTTCTCTGGTTATGCCAAAACATACTGGATGATTAACGTCGTGAGAACTTCTACGTAATCTCCAACTTTTTTATGAAATGAAGGAAACCTTAAGACAAAAATATCTACCTTTAACTTATTGAGATCAATTACTCGATGAGTTGATCTCTATCCGACCAGGTGCCAGTTCTTTCACCGAATATATGACTTGCTTTAATGAGCTGGTCATACGTTGTGACCTTGTCAAGGATGTGAGTGTCACTATGTCTAAATTTCGTACTGTCTATGTTTCAAAATTAAACGTGAGATGACTATCTACGATATCTCTACGATTGTAGAGGTCTATCAGAGAGTCCTTTAAATTGAACAATACTTACGAGTTCGTATGAGTCGTAAGCATTTAGCTCAATCTTCATAACCACCTCGTTGGATTGCCTCGGTGCAGGCTACTACTACTCAATTAAAAAGGGACATCCCAAACCCAATTGATTAGGGGATTGTAGTTTCTTCCAACTCCAAATCTACTGAGTCAATTGCTTCACTTGTGGCAGAATAGGTCACTATACCAATTCTTACCCATCCCAAAACTTGTAAATGGAATCAACAAGTGTCAATGAAGTGGCAACTGAAAGCACAGATAAAGAAATCGTCGTGGTAGCACCTTGTGAAAATGCCAGTGATGCAGAAGTTCTCATTGAGTTGCGCATAGTCGTGATGTGGTGTCTCTTAACCACATCCCGCCAAGAACCGGCGAAGAACTGTCAAATGCATTTTAAATGTAAGGAGAAATCTCGCAAATTAATTATTGACAGTGGCTGCTTTATGAACATTATTTTATTGGGCATTGTTAATAGAACAGGTCTTAAAGATCCACAACTTTATACAGTTGCTTGGGTTAACCAAATTTCTATTGCAGTAAATTAGTGATACAAGGTCCCCATCACACTCACCACCTATGCTGAGAACGTGTGGTGTGATGTGTGGTGTGATATGATACTAATGGATGTGGCATATATTCTATTAGGTTGACCTTGGTTATACGATTATGACATCACCCATTATGGTCGTTCAAATACTTAACGTCTTTAAGCATAAATGTAAGAAAATTGTTCTGATCCTTCTAAGGTTAAAAATGGGGTGGTCAAAAAAATGTTCGCCAAAGTGAACCAAAGAAGGGTCTCCATCTAATTACATCAAATCAGTTGGAGTAAATCAGTTGTGAAGGAATACTAGTTTATGCTCTAGTAGCACTCCACACTCCTGAATCAAGTTATGAAAATCTTGAAATCTTGAAGAAGTTGGTCTATCTCTTAAACGATTTCAAGGACATACATCCTGAGGAGCTTCACGATGAGCTACCACTCCTCATAGGCATACAATATGCTATTGATTTGATACCAGGATTATTATTACCCATTGTTTTTCGTTATAGGATAAATCTCATGGAGCATGCTAAATTAAGACAAGTGCAAGGCCTATTAAAGAAAGGTTTCGTTTGTGAAAGCCTTTCCTTGTGTGTTGTCCCCACCCTCCTTACCCCTAAAAGGGATAGAGGATGTGCGTACTCTTGAGTCATTAACAAAATAGCAGTAAAGTATCGTTTTCCAATTCTAAGATTGGATGACATGTTATGATGGCCGAAGCACAAATCTTTACGAAGATTGACCTACGTAGTGGTTATCATCAAATTCAAGTTCATGAAGGAGATGAATGGAAGACTGTATTCAAAACCAAAGATGGATTATATGAATGGCTTGTAATGTCTTTTGGTCTTTCCAATGCTCCTAGTACATTAATGCAGGTCATTCAAGTATTACGATCTTTTATAGGTGCTTTCTTGATAGTTTATTTTGACGATATCTTGATTTATAGCAAATCTAAAATGGAACACTCGGATTACCTCCATGAGGTTTACATTGTATTGAGATATGAAAAAAATCTATATTAACTTAAAAAGCTATTATTTTATGATGATTTATCATATTTTGGGCTTTATCATTTATAAATAGGTAGTTTCTGCTGATCCCTTTAAGATTTCTGCTATAAAAGAATGGCCAACTCCAAAGAGTATCCATGATGTTCAAATCTTTCATGGATTTGCCACCTTTTATCGCCAATTTATTGGAGGCTTTAGTTATGTTACTGCTCCACTTACTGACTTTTAAAAAGGGAGAGTTTAAGTGGACTCCAGATGCTGAAAAATCTTTTTAGGAAATTAAGTCTCGACTTGTAGAATCCCCGATGTTGTGACTTCCTGACTTTGGGAAAAATTTTGAGGTATTGTGAGATGCTTCTGGCCTAGAAATTGGTGAAATACTAAGTCAAGAAGGGCATCTCATTGCTTACTTTCATGAAAAGCTGAATGAGACAAGACAGAGAGGTATTCGACATACAGTGAAGAGTTTTATGCCTTTGTACACTCTTCGGTATTGGTAGCACTATCTCATCACTAACAAATTTTTCCTTTATTCACACTGCCAAGTACTTAAGTACTTAAATTCTCAATAAAATTTAGTACTGGGCATGCCAAATGGGCATCGTTTCTGCAAGAGTACACTTTCATACTCAAGCACGAAGTTAGGGTTGATAATAAACCTGCAGATGCTCTGAATCGAATGTCAGCAATATTGCATACTATGCAAATCAAAGCCCCGACTTCATTGTCATTAAAACTGAATGTCCTCACTGCATGGACTTTGCGACTGTCTACGCTCGAATCAGTGAGGGACCCTCTTAGGCTGACACTAAATATTTGATTTGTGGCAGCTTTCTGTTTCGAGGTCCCAAATTATGCATTCTTGACTCTTCTCTACACGAATTTCTTATCCAAAAACTACAAGCTGGCGGTGCAGCAGGTTGTTTTGGTAGGGATTAGATAGTTGTGTTAGTTATAGACTGATATTATTTGTCTAGACTTCATATGGATGTAGCACGAGTCGTTGCTGGATGTCAAATATGCATTCTTGACTCTTCTCTACACAAACTTCTTATCCAAAAACTACAAACCGGCATGCAGTAGGCTACTAACTAGGATTTGATTTTGCCCATAGTTGAATTCACTTTCAACAACTTCATAAATCTGTTAATTGGCATGATCCCTATTTGATCCCCTGCACCAGACAGTAAAGAGAATTTTAGGAATCTTACCTTTTTCTTCCATGCCAATAGACTCGAGTACAGTTACTCTTCCTCTTAACTCTCTTGCAAGTAGATGTATCGCTAAATCTCTAATGCTAAAGGCTATCATAGAGGAGTAGTTTTAGCTTACGCTTGATAGTGATACCAGATCTTTCCTAGTCAGATGGAAAGGTCACCCTCCTCCTGATGACACTCGGTTTCCATTTTATGGCCTACAAATGTTCATCCAGATTTTCTGCAAATATATCTGGAGCACCACTCGATAATGTTGAGTTTTTCGCAGTCAATGGGAGCTAATGCAGCGCATTTACAATACCGATTCTGACATCAACATCAAAGCTGTCTTCGGAAGGAATTTCATCTGATCTCTTCTTTTATCAAACTCTATTTACAATTATTAGACTCGATTTTATTTTTAGCTATTATAATTTATTATCATACGAGAGAGAGAAGGAATTTTTCTTTTTTCTTTCAATTTTAGAGTAAATATATTTTGGGTCATTTTTGGGTTAAGGGTTGTATAATGGGTCAAATTGACTCAGATACTTCTTAGGTTCATGAGTGATGGTGGGCCCCTCCATTCCTCCTTGTTTTATGGATTAGTCCTTCACTTCTTGTTTCATGGATCAATCCTCCACTTCGTCTTGTTTCATGGATTGGTTCCAACATCCTTCCCTTTAAATAGACTTGGGATGGAGCAAATAAAGGGAGTTCTTGATTGTTTTGTACATTGAAACCTCTCCCCCTTGGAGTGATCGTTAGCCACCTTCTCCGTTGCTGCCATCAGACGTCACCGTTGCCTCCATCAGACGTCACCGTTGCCGCCATCAGACGTCACCTCCACCGTCAGACCCCAACGCCACTACTGTCGTAAAGCCGTCACCGCTGCCGTTATAGTATAATTTTCTACCGTCGTCGTTGTTGCAGCCATGCTGCCGCCTTCACCACCTACCTAGCCAGTGGAGGGACTTCTGGTTAGGCGCGTTTTGTACGAGAGTATCATCACTAGTATGGATTTGATGCCGGTTCAAGTATTGTATTGTGGGGTTCAAGCCCTCTCTTATCTCTACCATATTATTTACTATTTATATAATTTTATATTCATTTTTTTTATATTTCACTCCATGTTATCTCTCATCTCTAATATGATATATAGCCATCTTATATTGTAGTAGGCATGTGTAATCATCTCTTATAGTTTAGCTTGTTTGCGATATAAAATTACTTTTCTTGTTTACCTTATAATCTCTATATTTTTGAATATTAATATTTAATGAATATGATACTCATGTTTATGAATTAACTTGTTAAAATCCGACAAGATCTCATGGCTTAACTCAACTTTGATCAAGATATAATTAAAAAATATATTTTTCTTATAATCTAAAAGCATGAAAATCATGTTCCGCATTTCATTTTACTTCACTTAGGTTTTCTTTATTTCCTTTTTCCCTGAGTCATTCTTGATTTCTTTGGTTTCCATTAGATTTCTCCCTATTTGTCAATTGTTAGATTGCTTCAAAACGGTGAACCCTAATCTTATTTTAAGAAAACATTACCATTGAAATTAAATAAGGTTAGAGCTCTAGATATTCTTGTTCCCTATTTCCATTTAAAAAATATCGGTAGTTTAGTTAATTAGTCAATTTCTAATTTACTTTCAATTGAGTTTTCAACAATTTAATAAGTTTATTTGTTGGATTTCAAAATTTTTATTATTGTAATTCTCCTTCTATTTCCTCTTAATATTTGTTGTGATGAAATGCTATAAAAAATGAGCTTGACCTTTATTTGCGTCATGATTATCTAGTTTCAGATTTTGTATCCATGCAACAATCACAACATCAATGATAGTAGCTATGTATTTATCCCACTAGGTGGAGTGGACTACATGAATTCTTTAGTTTCATTGCACTTTATCAAATAACAATTCCGGTCCCCAAGCTCTAAGTACCTTCTTGCAGTAATCAATGGTGAAAAGTTGCCTATGAGAATTGAGTTTTCATTGTTTAATTTGGTGATTTTGTAGTTATAACTTGTATTATGTTGAAGATGATTATTGTGTTGTCAACTTCATGTCCTTGTTGATTTTTTGACTCTCATCCTCAATTTTGACTTTTTGACTCCTTCCTATAATGTGTCAAACACTTTTGAAAACAACTTTTTAGGGAAATTGCCTTTTTCTCACCTCACAATGTTACCAAGTAAAAATTGTTTGATTTTCTTCAAATTTGATGTTGAGTAAAAGGATTTCTCATATAATAACATTATTCGTCTCATTCAATGTAAATGGTGAATTTTATTTTGTGTCATAATTGAATTTCTTCATATACGATAGAGATCTGTCCGATTTTAAATTGATTTAATTATAGCACAAAAAGGCAAGAATGAAATATTTCGAGATATCCAAATATGAGGGGATTTATGTTTTTTTGTTATGGAATGTTCATAGTTCATTCTTTATTGTTTAGTCAAGCAAGCTATTTCTTTTATTTATTTTGTTTGATTATGGGTTAAAATCTTTGTATTAAGAGCTCAATTTGCTTGTGCAAATTTTAGATTATGTTGAAAATTGAGTACATAATACTTTCTCCACATAATTCTCCCCTCTTGCTCTCCCTATCTCTGTATTTATATCCCTTTTCTTTTTCCTATTGTTCACTCCTTCTCATTTCCTTTTTATTTTTCTACTCTTACTGCCTTCTATCACAACTTCAGTTTATTTAAACAAGTGCAACCAACTGGCTCCATTTGACCGGCCAAATAGATCCGCTCTGAATTGACTATTGCCAACTGAAGAAAGCTTTATCATTCACTTCCTCATTGCCTCATCCAGTTCAAGCATTGTTAAGTGTAAACTTCAGTAGGTACATCTCTTCTGGACTTTTACCTCATTGTTCATCACTAACCATTTCCACAATACTCATCAATAGCATTGAGCAAACAAATATGCTAACGGCATCATCCACTTCCACAACTCATAACATTGATCTACCCTTGTGGTCAAAAATTGAATTCAGATTTCATAAAATTATGTTTGCATGCATTCACAAGGGAGTCGAGCTGGAGATCTTTCTGTCAATCAAATTGAATTCAGATTTCGTAAAATTATGTTTGCATGCATTCACAAGGGAGTCGAGCTCTTTTCATCTTGAGTAGAATGTTGGAGATCTTTCTGTCAATCCTTGTTATTTCAATTTAAAATATTTTTTCCTCAAAAAAGTGGCAATATGAGTTAATTTGATTTTGGAAGTAGAGGGGATTTTTTATTTCTGTTTTTGTTTTGGATATTTCTAGTTTATGTTTTATTGTTTAGGAAAGTAAGGTATTTTATTTTATATATTTCCTTTGATGTGTACGATGTAAACTCTATATTAAGAGCTCAAATTGCTTTTGTAATGTTCAGACTGGATTGTGATGAATTGAATTTGGGATATTTTCTCCTGTAGTTCTCTCCTCTCTCCCTCTGTTTTTCTTTCTCCTATTCTTCATTGCCTATTCAGTTTTCTTTATTTTCTTCTAGCCTTCTTTTTCTCTTCACCGGTTCTTAAAGTGGTTTTGGCAGTAGGCTCTTTGTATGTATTTGATTATTATACAAAAAGCATTATAGTGAACCAAAAAGGCATAGTAATGGTTTTCTTTTCTTTCTAGTTCAAATTGCTCAAGTTTTATATTTTTCCTATTGAAAATAGTGTATACTTTAATTTCCAAATTTGTGCTGCCCAGTAGAGCATTTTGTGAATATATGCCAATGTTGCTCCATGCTGCATAGTGGCATTATATATTAAAAAAAAAATACATATCCTTGTTCGCTCCGTTATGTTGGAACATTGCTTCATAGTAAGGTGTTCATGGCTATAAAGCAAACTGTTAAGATCTTTATTTTTTTTCAGTTTTGACTGTGAAGATTTTTTGAAAGCTAGTTCAAAAAAGATGAATACTGCTAGTACATTTTTTACTTTTTTCATAAATCTGAATTCTACCGGATGAAAATGAATCTACTTCTTCTAATGCAGATTGTAGAATAGAACTATAGCTACTTGCAATGCGGGATTTTTTTTAATTTTTTTGGGAGGCGGCTGAGGCTTTTCATTAATAAAGCAAAAAATGGTACATCAAGGGGGAAGAGCAAAATTGATCAATTATTTGGGCCAGTATTACGAGAGCTTATTTTGGCGATCAGGAGGGACTATAGCACTAGTGGTGACAAACTAGTGTGGGCTGCTACAGAATTAGAAAAAATACCTACTACTCAGCTTTATGCTTCACAGTTTGTGCTGGAAGGTGAGGCATTTGTTGGTGATTGGTGTTGGAGAATTCCAACGCAACCGAGAATTCAAGTGTTTCTCTGGAGACTATGCAAGAATGCCATCCCAACTAGAGATTGGTTGCAATGAAAAGGTGTAATTGATATGACAACTTGGCCTTTGGGATGTAGAGTTGATGAGAGTATAACACACTTAGGGTCCGATTGTGGCGAGGGTAGTCAAATGTAATAGACGAGACTTGCGGCTTCAACTTGAAGCTGTAGCCCTCTATTATTGTTGGCAAGCCCGTAACTTCAAGGTGCATGGCAAGCCAGTCCCTTTGGCGAAAGCTATTGCTACCACAGTGTTGAACCTTATAGCTAATCCCATGAACCATCCAAGGAGCTACTGGAACCCAATTGCCTCATTGAGGCCTTGTTTCCCCTCTCTTGATTCTTGGGTTCCCCCTCCTCCAGGATGGATCAAGATTAACTTTGACGGCTCAGTAAAAAGTGGAGGTATAGCTGGAGCTGAGTATATCATTAGGGACCATTATGCAAATTTCATCTACTGTGGTGGCAGGCGGATTCTTACACGTGTTGTGCCTATTGCTGAAAAGTGGGCAGCTCTTGAAGGATATTTTCAATGAGTTGGAGCGTAATGGAGTTTCCCACAGCCGAACAGGCTTGCAGAGCTATTGCTTGGATCACCAGCAACATGGAATAGTGGATGGACTGTTCAGAGGATCCAACTTCACTTCTCGAAATCCTATCCTAGTTAATATTGTGAACATTTTATTGTCGTTTGCTGCCTGCAGAGTTAGTTATATACAACGTAACAACAATAGTGCGGCCGACTTTCTAGCGCACTATGCGACACTGGGTAATTTTTGTTGGGAAATTGATATGCCCCTTCCCAATGAATTTTGTAACATTCTCAAAGTGGATGTTGAGTGACACTTGATAACTTGTAGTTTCTTTATTGTAATTTTTTGGCATTGCCACTTTTCAAAAAAAGGGGGAAAATCCTGTAGAAGTCTACAAAAATCGGGGTCCATGGGCATTCCTCATCCCCAAATAAAATCACACTTGGTAGTTAGACTAGCTAAGTAGTCTTTAATTCAATTACTTGATCTAGAGATAAAGGAGAGCCTAGCCATTTGAAACGATTGAATGTGTCTGATTATGTCACTAATAATGGGATCTTTATCTTCGTTGTGCCTCCACTGGGGTCACCTACCTTCGTCTCAATGATGCATAGTATGTATGTTGGACACTTTCTAGCCAAACTCCCCTACATTGAAAGCCAAGGTTGTTCCAATGTTGACATAGAAACTCCATCTTGAACTTGCCATGTAGGATTATACCGAATGATTTCCTTCCCCATGCAAATTAGCCTCCATACCAACTATTCACCCCCCTTCACCTCAAACTGTTAATTTTGAGTTACCATATTTTTCTTTTATATCTTCTCTGCATATGCATTTTTCATTCCCGAGGAATTTGGAGGAATTTGGTGGTAGTTTTGCCCCTAGGTGTTTGCACCAAACTTCAAGGCTTTGATCCTCAATACACCCTTTTCTTTTGACTTGCATGTGTGTTCTTATCGAACATAATGCATCGCCTTGATGGTTGAGTTATCGCTCCATGCATAGACCTTATCAACCTTTCAATCTTGTGAATAATGATTGAGGGAATAGCAGTAGAAAAAGAGTACAAACAGGAATAGATGTGATTACTATTGATCAGCATTACTCTATAGGCAAGGGAACCAGGTTCCCTAGGAGAAAATTCTTTTCCTCACAGTTCTTTTTTTTGTCTTCTTTTGGAGATTGGGATTCCCAAGTAGCTCCAATCTTGACTCTCATACATTCCAAGAAGTTGTAGAATTTCTATTTTTCTACTTTTTCTAGTGGATTCACTAAAGAATATTGAGGACTTGGCTAGATATATCTTTTGTCCTGAGCGTATGCAGTATAGATCCAACACTTCCTTCACATTAGCACCTCTAGGTGAGTTGCTTTGTTAAAGATAAGCAAGTCATCTACAAGCATTAAATGTGATTAGTAAGGCCCTCTAAAGGAAGTTTGAATGCTAGATAATACTTTAGAGCATTGGATCAAGGTTGATAATACTTTAGAGCATTGGATAAATAAATATGGGGAGAGAGGGCAGCCTATCTTCATCCCCCTTCTTGCCTTTCTCCACAATGATTTTTCTCATTGATGAGCTGATACAGCATGAGGATCGATTTAAGGTGTTCCTAATGTTTCCAATATTATGTTAATGTCTAAGTTTTAAAATGTAGAAAATAAAAAACTTTTTTTTTTAACTAAATGCAAATGAAGGGGAGATTAAACTAAGTTTCTTGAATTATATTAAATACAAATATTTGCTTACTCACATGAAACATTATGGAATAATTTTGATGATTAACATTTAGTCCGGACAAATTTAGGAAACTCATGCAGATAAGATAATTAAATTATCTAATTTAAAACGGATTTAGCATATATGCATTTTAACATGAAATTCTCTACATGTGATAGTTTAACCAAGCTATTCAACATATAAATCTTACTAAACATTAACCTTTCGAAATCAGTTCTATACATGGAATTCGACATGGATTTAAACTCAGGAAATCTCATTCTCAGTAATTAAGCACATGAATTTCAACATCTAGTTATGACTCAACATGGAAGCATAGACAAAGCATCACAACATTACTAAAATTGAACTTTAACTGAGAACATAGGATCCAAGTAGAAATTTAAAAATGCAAAATTGAACATAAATTATAATCTTCACACACAGGGAAGGTGGGAACAAGAAAACGAGCACAACTAAACTCAGAAAAATGGGTGAATACTATGAGCAAACCAAAGAACCTCCAATCTCTGATCTCGAAGCCTCAGCTCCCTATTGTAGCCTTCGATGATGTCGAATAGTCCTTTGAAACGAAGCCGCAGTCACCTGCTACATTTCTGATGGCCCCGACTCCCAACCTTATGCTACTTCAGTGAAACAATGGAGTACCTCTCTTTATAACTCTCTTGTAGTAGAAAATCACCACCCCATATTCTCCTTCAAAATTGTAGCCCACCCTTGTATTTATTGAGGAAAAAGGTGGAAAAGGGCCGATGGGAGTGCTTGTGTGGACGCGTGACTAGCGATTGAGAAAGAGATCATGACCAACAGTTGCATGCGTGGGGGATGTGGCTGGCATGAACTGTCAAACCCGGCAATGTCGACAATGTGGATCAAGGCCTAGTAGGTCGCAGATGGTAGAGGAGTGCGAGCTTCACATCTGAATGTAATCCCATTTAGGGATTTAAAGGAGATTTATAAAGTAGCTTTAACATTTTTATCCCCTTTACAACTAGGTCCTTACCCTTTCACAAATGACCCATAAATAATTCAAATTGGACTCAAATCGAACCCAATTTGATTCTAATTGAATCTTTTTGACTCAAATTAACTTGAATTTAAAATAAAATATATACAGGACGCACAATGATCTTTCTCACGATTAAACAAGTCTAACTAACTCGATAAACTGAAATAAATGCGGGAAATGAAAGATAACTATATACAAGACTATATCTATGGCATTGATGTGTCTGATCAAGCGCTGCATCAATCTTCCCTAGCTTTGAAATATTTAGTTTCGCCGAAAATTGTTGCAGGTACTCCAAAAGACTAGAATGAAGATGTGTTAGCTCATCTTATGCGATCCAAGAATCCTCTATATGTGAAAAATCTATCCACCTAATAATGTATCTTTGGACTAAGCCATCAGCAGTAAAGGTAATCTGATCGTTTACTATGGCCTCCAGCATAGGGGGTGCTGGTGGCATCATCGGCTCAAGAGGGAGCAATATTGTAGATTTGGGGGTTAACCTTGGTTCATTAGGAGAAGAAACATCAAGGTAGGAGCTAGTAGTGAAAGTGGATGATGTAGGTGAAACTGGGCGAATGGAAATTACTAAATCAATAGGAGGAACTGGATCAAGGAGTGGCTCATGATATGGTGTAAGATCTAATACATTGAATGTTGAATTTATTCCCATATGTTTAGACAATTCAAGTTCATGTGCATTTGAGTTAACCTTCCTGAGAAGTTGATAAGGTCATATCTTTCTCGCAGTAAGTTTCTTAGACTTCTCATAGGAAATTCTAGTTGAATTTATGTGAACCATTATATAATCATCTACATAAAACTTCATAACTTTTCTATGTGAATCTGCATTATTTTTATATTTAGCATAACTTAAAAATAATTTTCGCCTAATTTCTTCTTGCAAATCTTGAATATGCTATGCGAAAGATGATGTAAATTCACTAGTCCTATGTCACTGGTAGCTCAATAAGGTCAATAGGTTTCCTAGGCACATATCCTATTACTATCATAAATGGGCTCATACCAATCGATCTATTGACTGAATTATTATAAGCAAACTTAGTTGTGGGTAACACTAAGTCCTAACTAGAAGTGTGTTTACCAACTAGACACTAAAGTAAGTCTTTTATGCTCCAATTAACAACTTCCGCTTGCCCATCCATTTATGGGTGATAGGTAGTGGAAAATGGAAGCTTAGTTCCCATTTTCTTTCATAATCTCTTCCAAAAGTAGCTCATGAATTGAGTCTCTCAATTGACTATTATATTTTTTGGAGCCCTTGAAGACAATCTCACAAAAGAAAAGAATAGTTACATTTAAGGCATCAGATGTTTTCGAGCATAGAATGAAGTGGGGCATTTTCAAGAATCTACCCACTACCACTAGGATAGAGTCATGACCTCACTGTGCAGGGTAAACCAAGCACAAAGTTCATGTTCAAATCTTCCCATAGCTTGTAGGGTATTGGCAACGGCGTATGAGGTCCTACTCTTTTATAAGAACTCTTAGCCATTTTACATGCCCTACAATGAGAGACAACACGAGAAACATCATGCCTAAGACTAGGCCAAAAGAAACGATTCTTGACCAAGGTCATAGTCGTATTTCTTCCAAAGTGTCTTGCCAATCTTGAATGAATCTCGTGTATCAAATAGTTTCAAAGTGAGACTGGGTGTACACAACCCATTGCCCTTAAATAGGTAACCATCTTCATCTTTCAGTAGATAGTCAGAATTTTGGGTAATAGCATCTTCAGATAAATTAATGAAGATGTCGTCAAAACCTAGGCAGCAGGATAATCAAAAGATAACATCTCGAATCTTGTTACTTGCACGCTTATTATGTTTAATGACACTACTATTCTACTAAGTGCATCAGCGGATTTGTTTTTAACTTCGGACTTGTGCTTCAGTACAAACGTATATTCTTGGAGAAATTGTGCCCACTTGGTATGTTGTGCACTCAGTTTCTTCTGTGCACTCGGGCCCTAAGGGCCTGATGATCAAAATGTAGCACAAACTCTTTTGGTAGGAGATAGTGTCTTCCGTACCTCAATGCTTGCACAACATAAAACACACGATGATATGAGGAATACCTTTGTCTTCGACGATAGAACGTCACTAACTCGTGCAAGCTTCATACCTTAATAAGTGAGGTAGGAATAGGCCAATCATGAATGGCTTTAAGTTTTTTTAGGTTTGCTGAGACTCCAGATACAACAAAATCGAGAAAGAAGACCGATGTAATCATGAAGGAGCATTTCTTTAAATTGATAATCTTTTTTCGCCTAAGTACATCCATGACTTAACATAGGTGGGACAGATGGTCAAATTTAGAGTGACGGTATATCAAGATGTCAAACTAGACAACTAAGAATATTCTTAAGAATTGCCTAAACATGTGTCATGACCGCATAAAAGTACTCGGGGCATTCAATAATCTGAAGGCCATGACTAGCCATTCATGAAAATCTTTCTTGGTCTTAAAAGCAGTTTTTCACTCATCACCTTCTTGCATACGGTTCTAGTGATATCTGCTTATCAAATCTATCTCGGAGAATATGACAGCTTCGGCCATCATATTGAGCAAGTCATGAAGCCTAGCGATGGAAAATCTATAATTGATGGTAATTTTATTGATTGCCCGATTGTTAATGCACATGCATCAACTCCTATCTTTCTTAGGAGTAAGTCGTGTTGGGACAAGACATGGGGAGAAACTCTCGCAGATGAAATATTTCCTAAGTAGCTCATCCACCTTTCTCTTGAGCTCTGCATGTTTAGTGGGGTTCATATGGTAATATGATAAGCTGGGGAGCAGTGAACCCAAAATCAAATCAATAGCATGTTGTATATCCCTCAATGGAGGGAGCTCATCTGGCAACTCTGCTGGACACAGATCTTGAAACTCAAACAATAAAATCTTTATATCTTTTGGTATGTAGTCATCAGTGAGCACCTCGCCCTTGCGCACCATTAATGCTTATGAAATCTCTCCTTTTTTTAATTTCTTGTTCAAATCTGTGTGAGCTAAGTAGGTGAAGGGGTTTCTTTTGCTTCACGGGTGTAGATGATTCCTTAGCCTTTAATTTCAAAGGCTTTTTAGGCTTTGTAAGATTCATTTTGTTTTTTCCCTTAAAGGTGGCCTCATTAGTGTTCGATTAGCTGTAATGAATTACATCTCGGTTATATAGCCATGATCTGCCATGTAAGATATGGGCGATATTCATAAGTAGAACGTCATATTAAATCCTCCTAGAGGATGTTCATAACTGAGTTGGATCTAAACATCTCTGTGTTGCAGGAGTCATGGTCTCATCAAGTCATGCTACCTTATAGGGTTGTGGATGAGCTTTTACCTTCAAATTCATTCGCGCAATGGTAGACGTTAAAATACTGATGCAGCTATCGCTATCAATAATTAGCCTGCAGTATGTATCCCTACATTTGAATTACATGTGAAAAATAATAGTACACGAATTTCAAGGAAAAATAGCCGTACACTTTTAATCGCGATCGACTTTGAGTGTGACAATGATGCATTTCATCGCTGCTAATTGAGAAGACCTTCTGTCTCCCTCAACTACACTAACGATCCAGTCCATTGGATCAATGTCATTTTCTTTGACGCTATCCTCCATCTCTTCCTCATTTTTAGCATCAGTTTTATGGCCAAGAAATAGTATTTGCAGATCTGACCGATGCAATTTACTCTAATAAAAATGTTTCATTTGTCTTGTTTTAGTGCAATCTAGTCAGTTCTTTTAGAATCAGAGGCCTATCTTTTTATACTGTTGTTTGCAGTGCATCTTTTGGTCATATGGGTGACGTGTTTGTGCAGTACATACGTATCCAGTCCTTTAATATGACCTAAATTTTTTATTTTTTGCTTGTTTAATTTTGATAAGCTGTCAGTGAACTGCAGGTTACCATCATTGATCCTGCAGATATTAAAGCACTGAAGGGTGCTCTGGATCAAGAAAATGTTAGTGAATATCATGAAATTGCATGTTTTCTTATGTACAAATATCTCAAAATTTTGAGTTGACTAATATTCTTTGTTTTCCTCAGGTTTCTCTTTTCTTTACAGAGTCGCCAACCAATCCTTTCCTTCGATGTGTCGACATTAAACTAGTTTCACGGCTTTGCCATGAACGAGGAGCTCTGGTTTGCATAGATGGCACCTTCGCCTCTCCTGTTAACCAAAAGGCACTGGAATTGGGTGCTGATTTAGTTCTTCATTCTGCAACTAAGTTCATCGGTGGTCATAATGATGTGAGTTTATCGAAAATGTTATCATTATGTTGTGGATTGCGCTTCTCGTTTTTCACTTGTAATATCAAAATCTCTCTTATTAAGGTACTTGGAGGTTGCATCAGTGGTTTGGATCAGCTGATATCAAAAATTCGCCAATATCATAATGTTGTTGGGGGCGTTCTTAATCCTGTGAGTTATGTAGAGTATTCTTTGTGATTTCAAATTGTGAGATGATCCATTTTTGTCTGTCCTGTATTCTTATTACAAAATTATGAGTTGGTACTGTTTCTTTCTGTTATCGATTATAGATAGATTATCTAACAATTTTCCTTCAGGATGCAGCAGCTATGTTCATCAGAGGCATGAAAACTTTGCATCTTCGTGTACAGCAACAGAATGCGACAGCACTTAGGATGGCCCGAGTTTTAGAGGAACATCCCAAGGTCCCTATTGATGATACTCCTCTTTCTAGTTATTTTTTCTTTGGGACAATTATGTGCATACCACTCAAAGCTTTTTAATATTTTACCTACATGCTGCCGATTTGGGATTGGCGGGTTTTGACCTACCCTACTAGTCCACCAGTTTGGACCGGTAGGGTCTGGCTCCAGACCTGAACCGAAACCTGGCTAACCGGTCCAAAACTAGACCATGTTGATCTGTCTGAAACTAGATTGGACCGGTTTGGACCAGTTTAATCTGGATTTTGACCATTTTTAAATTTTAAATATTTTTTAAAAAATAAAAAGAAAAAAGAATTTTATTGAATGTAAAAAAAATACATGATTGAAGTAATGAAATCATTCTGGAATACTACAAAATACTTGTTTCAAAATTTCTAACCCCTCAAAAGTGTTATCCTTGAATTCATCAACAAAATCATATATTATTGATTACTTTTTCTCCTCCAAACTAGTCTTTAAAGCAGATTTGCATACATAAGGAAATTGCAGATAGCGAGCCTCAATAATCCCCTATTATTTTCCTGCTTAGGAAAAAGCTAATTCTACCCTATTATTTTCCTGCTTAGGAAAAAGCTAATTCTACAGCCATTGTAGAAACTTGTGTTGTAAATACGTTATGGGCCATGGTAGCTATCATTGGAAATTGCTTAATTTCACTTTTCCATCATCTTCGATTTTGGAACCTAAGTCTTGATACATGCAGCTCTTCTCTTGTTGATGCTCTACACTTGTGTCTACACCTTCTCTATTGACTGTTTGAGCACATTGAAAATCCCCTTTTTTCCCGTTTTGGTGCTTGGTGTTGTCTTGTCTCTTTATGTTTAACTTGTTCACTATAATAAAAAGCATGTATTTCTTGGAGTGTATTATTTCTTTTTAAATACCTATACCACTCCTCAAGAACTCAGTATATTTGAGGAAAACGTTTCAATCATGGTATTTCTTTAACATGGATCCAGGGTTTTCAGAACCGGACCGGACCGGCCGGTTCGACCGGTTCAACCGGGAACCGGCCCAAGGTCTGGTCTGGTTCAATATTAGAATCGAAATTAAGTAAAAACCGGGTTGAATCGGTAAAAACCGGTCCAACCGCCAAACCGGACAAACCGGAATTATTATTTGAGCTTCTTATTTTATTTTTATACATTAATATTTGGGCATAAATATTTTAATATTGATGCTATATTTTGAATAATAATTATTTTATATAATGGATGTTTAGCTAATTTATTATTTTTTTATCATGAATTTATTTCGAATTGTTATGAAAGAGACAAAGTATTTTGAATGACAAATTGACAAGAAAAGTAATTACATTCGTTTTGTTTTGTAATTTTAAATTTTTTATACATTTCTTGTAGTAGTAAATTTTTTAAATTAGTTTTATTTTTTTCAAAATATTTTTTATCATATTTTAAAAATTAATCTCACATTTAGAAAATTTATATTTAATTATGATGTAATTATTAAGTCATCCGGTTGAACCACGGTTCAACCGGTTGAACCGATAAAACCATGAACCGGTCGATTGACCGATTCGATCTTCGGTCCGGTTCTGAAAACCTTGCATGGATCAAGGAAAGATGCTATACAATATAATGTTATTGTTTTCTAGTACTTCGTGAATTTATTTTTCATTTTAAAGATAAAAAATTGTATAGATGGATTATCGCGAAATTCAATAAATTTTTGAAATATTTAAATTATGTAAGGTAAAAATATGAAAGGGGTTTGGTAATAACACTCAGAAAATTGCTCTGTGGCTTCCTTAAATATCCTTAATAATTCAAAAATCTTATAAAAATTTTCCAGAAATTATTTTGGGGGGCCTTAGATGTATTAAATAATCATAAAATTTTGAAAATTATATACAGGTTCATAGTTTTAAAAAAGAACAATAAGTGGGCCCCATGATTATTAATTTTGGGGCCCACAGTTGTGCCCCTATCAAATTTCTAGGTATGCAAGCCAAAGCCTACCTAGATCCAAAAAAAAATATAAATAAATTAGTTACCAGTCAAAATAGATCTGGTTAGCTTGAGGACTACTCCGGACCAAGTTATCAATTCAGACAAGTTCGAACCAATCTAGTAAGAACCGGTTCCGGACTGGACCGGTTCTTACTAAGCCAGTTCCGGATTGGGTCAAGGTTGACGTAAACTATTAAGCAATCCTGATGCTACCTTGTTCATAAAAATTGAGCTATGCGGCTGCATGTATTTAAAAGAGGATATAATATTTAAAGTTTTTTGTGGCTAAATTTGGGGCATTTGGCAAGAATGAACAGTGCTGATTGTTCAATCAACAGTGCGGATTTTTTTTTAGTCAGACATCCCCAGCCATGGCAATCAACAGTGCTGATTTTTTTTTCCAGATTTGTGGTTATGTGACCAATGATTGAAACCTTAGACCTTACATATCCTTGAATCTCTGTCCCTCTGCATATAGCAAGAATGAAAAAGTTTAATTTGTCTGCCAAATAATTGTTGAAATTTATTCAAATGCAATGGTTTTTGGGTTTTGGGCGCTGATATGCCGTAGAGGAAAAATGTTTCAACTTTCAAGCATGTGCAATGTTCCAATGTTTCCTCAGATGCTCATGAGAGCCCTTTTGTTCGCCCAGTCCTTGTGTGTGAGAATAGGCTTAAGCTGCAGTTTTCCTCTCTGTCATTGTATTTTTGAGTCGGGACTCTGTTTTCTGCAGATTGTTCGGGTCTACTACCCGGGTCTTCCCAGTCATCCTGAACATGACATCGCCAAACGACAAATGACCGGTTTTGGTGGTGTTGTTAGTTTTGAGGTAAGTTACCGTCCTCTATCAATTCTGTGATCACTAACGATAAAATGCATTAACACAACAATGTGAAAGTGATTGAACATCAAGAAATGCCATTGGAGGAATCAGTTAGTAAACTTCGTAGCGTGCATTGTTTATTCAGGTTGCTGGGGACTTCTGCGCTACTAAAAAGTTTATTGATACCTTGAAGATACCATATATTGCTCCTTCCTTTGGTGGTGTTGAGAGCATCGTTGACCAACCTGCTATAATGTCTTATTGGTATGCATCCTCTCAATATCAAATTAAATTCGCATGAAAAACAAAAAAAAAAAGGAGCCAACTTGAAATTTTTTTTTTATTTCTTTATGTTTCAGGGATAGCAAAGAGGATAGAGTAAAGTATGGGATCAAAGACAACCTGGTTAGATTTAGTTTTGGAATTGAGGCTTTTGAAGACCTCAAAGCCGATATCCTTCATGCTCTCAATGCCATCTAACTATGATTTCGATTCAGGTTCTTTAGTGTGTTTGGGGAATTCAGTTGGCTATTTGCGAACTTTGGTTGCCTTTCGGACTTGGTTGTTGTCTGATGTGATTCAGAACCAGAATGTGCATCAATTATTTATTTCCTGGTTGTTTATGCCTCTTAAGCCTCATAATTATTGTGTTTTTGTAATTTTTTGAGATTTGACTGCAAGCTACATAAAAGAAATACACAAATGTGTGCTTTAGCAAATATGAGTAATGCGGGTTGTCCTGTTTCTGATTTTGGTGCAAATGTCCTACCATTTACTGTTACAAGTACGAATTAAACTTTTGTAATATAAGAGGCTCGCTGTGAGTTTGTTTTAGATTTGATTGCTTCACGGTTTAAATAAATCCAAGGGTAAATTGCATTTGGCACTAATAATGTTTCTCACTTTGCCCTATCAGTAAGTTCCACAGGGTGATAGATTACATGTAATAGACTGTTGAATATTTGATTCATACATTGCTTGAATTAAATAATTTTTTGAACATGTCATTCATATACCGAGTTGGAAAATAGCCATTAGATAGACATCAATTAGCATGGTTAATTGATGAAACATTTTGAATTTGAATTTAAATTGTTAAAATAAAAAAAAACAATGTGTGGATGCTGGTTTATAAACGTATAGACATCTTTATTTATTTATTTTTTTTCAAGTGAAAAGATGGCACCTCATACTACACTTTCCTTACCGATGCTACTTGCATAAGATTTTTGTTTTATTTTCATGTAAATTTATTTATTCTGTGAACGACTTTTTTTTATGATCAACTATTCACTCTTTTTTAGTAATGTGACTTATCCTTGCGTTGCTTTCTATAGAATGGATATTACCTAAAGAGATTCTACATTTAGGAGTCCAACAAGCAACTCTCTCGAGAGCACCTCATTCAGAAGTCCTGCAAATAGCTTTTCTAGATTAGGTGTCACAACCCGAGATCCAAATAAATGAACCCGTATCGTGAACTGTCAATGGTCAATCATTTAGCAATGGAAGCTTATAAAACTATCATCATCATATAAAGATAATCAGAGCAGCTAAAACGCCTCAGTATAAAAATAAATTAAATATATATCCACTAAAAATATACAATATTATATTTTAGATATTTACAAGATATCTTAGACAAACTCACATCTTTGACATACAAAATAATGTTTGTTTGTCATGAGTCTCAAAAATAATATTTGTATACAAGTCTTATTCACATATCTATAAGGTGTCACATGATTGACAAAAAAAAAATATCACCTCTTATCAAGAGGAGAAGCTCTCCTAAAATTTTCAAAAAGAGCAGAAGAACTTCAGTCCCAAGTATGGCTCTCAATCTGAAAATTTTGGTATAAAGAAGTGAGCTTACAACTCAGTAAGAAGACTATTCACAGCAAATGAAATGAATACACAAAGTTACTTAGTTTGTCAAACCGGTCTTTCATAATAACTTTTAAAAACACACAGTAAGATAATTCATATGCCACAAGCGGATGAAATGCATATGAAATGTAATACATATATATCCCACCGAATATACACAGATGGGATTCAATGTATAACTTACTGGCCAGAGGTTTCAGATATCCTCGAAAGAGGAACAAATACATATCCTAGTCAAGATTTTACTCTCATATTCAAATCCCGTCATGGGCCACAGGAAATGACTTCTAGCACCGAAGAAGTCTATCCACATGATGAGTTACGGTGCTCATTCAAATTTGGGATTAAATCCCACAATTTACTTGACTAGTCTTCACAGCATTCCTGAAATTCAAATAGATAAGTATTTTACAAATATGCAATAAACATGTTTCATGTGTTAATCAAAAATTTCTTTTCCAACTTATAATATTCTTATACACAAGCAGTCATTATATAACTCGTGAGTAAAGTTCAATGCAGTCATCAAAAACATATCAAAACATTTTTAAGTCAATAGAAATATTTTTAAATCAATATCAGAATATTCATGTTAATTAGAAAACTAAGCAAAGTCGATAAATTCATCACAAAAGCCATGAAAATTCACTTACAAAAAAAGCTCTAATTAAATCCGCTGCATTCCTCTTTAGTTTCCTCTTTTCCTTCTCTTCTTCTTTTTCCTTTTCCTTTTCTTTTTCCTCTGGTTCCAGCAGCTGGCACTGCTGCTGCTGCATTGGTTTGGTGGAAAGAGGCGGGACAGAGGAGGCGAAGAAGGCTGGCGGAAAACAAAGGGAAAAGCAGAGGAGAAAGCTTGTTCTTTTTCCCTTTTTTTTCTTTTTTTTTTGGCTGCCACACGGCAGAAAGGGAAGAGGAGAGGGGCGCTGGCGGATTGCTGGCTGCTGCAGCTGGCAGCTAGCAGCCCCCAAACCTATCCTTTGAATAATTAGGAAAATTATAAATTAGTCTCCTAATTTTTATACTCTTATAAATAGGTCTAAAATTATTTCTTTTAATTCCAAAATCATTCATTTTAGATCCTTTTTTATTTCACTTAATTCCAAATTTTTACCAATATTTTCTATTCAATCCAACTAGGCTATTACACACCACCCTCCTTAAAAAGAATTTAGTCCTCTAAATTCATGTACCTGATTATTCAAAGAGATCGGAATATTTGTTTCTGACTTCATCTTTTCGTTCCCAAGTTGCTTCATCAGAAGTATGATGTTGCCATAAAATTTTCACCAGTGGTGTTGTTCTGTTGCGCAATACTTGATCTTTCCGATCAAGAATTCCAATAGGTTTCTCTATATAAGACATATGTCTTCTGATTTCTATGTCTTGTTGACTGAGAATATGAGAAGGATCAGGTTCATATTTTCTTAACATAGAGACGTGAAAAATATTATGGAAATTCATCATTTTAGGTGGTAATGCCAGTTGATAAGCAACATTCCCAACTCTTTCCAGTATTTCAAAAGGTCCAATATATCTGGGACTTAACTTGCCTTTCTTTCCAAATCTCATTACACCTTTTATTGGCGATATATTCAAAAATACAACGTCCCCTACTAAAAATTCCAAAAATTTTCTACGATTATCTGCATAACTCTTTTGTCGACTCTGAGCTGTTTTCATTCTTTCCTGAATAATTTTGATCTTTTCAGTAGTTTCTTCAATTAACTCAGGACCAGATAATTTTCTTTCGCCAACTTCTTCCCAACAGATATGTGATCTACATTTTTTGCCATATAAAGCTTCATATGGAGTCATACCAATACTGCTTTGGTAACTGTTATTATAGAAAAACTCAATTAGAAAGATATTCTCATCCCAATTTTCTGCTAGTTCCATTATATAAGCGCGCAACATATCTTCTAACGTTTGAATAGTTCGTTCAGATTGTCCATCTGTTTGAGGATGAAAAGCAGTACTGAATTGTAACTTAGTACCCATAGCATTTTGTAGACTTTTCCAAAAATGAGAAGTAAACTTAGGATCTCTGTTTGAAGTAATAGTTACTGGAATGTCATGTAATCTTATAATCTCTTTAATATAAATATTTGCAAGTTTGTCCGGCGAAAAAGTCTTCTTTATAGGTAGAAAATAAGTTGACTTGGTTTGACGATCGATAATCACCTAAATTGCATTATTGCCTTTTGATGTATTCGGCAATCCTACAACAAAATCCATTCTTCCATTCAGGAATAGGAAGAGGTTGCAATACTCCTCCAGGTCTTTGATGTTCAGCTTTGATTTGTTGACATATTAAGCACTTGGCAACAAACTGTACAACATCTCTTTTTATATTATTCCACCAATAATGTTCATGAAGATTGTGATACATTTTTGTATTTTCAGGATGAATACTGTATTTACTACGATGTGCCTCTTCCAATATTTCTTTCTTTATGTTCACATCATCTGGAACACAAAGTCTATCTCTAAATTTTAATATGCCTTCAAACATTTGGAAATCTGGCTTCTTTCCACTGTCAATTAACTCCATAATCTTTACAAATTGAGAATCATGTTTCTGCGCATCTTTAATTCTCTGCAATAGAAGAGGTTCAACCTTCAAAGTAGCCATAATAATATCTGAAGATTTTAACTGAAATTTAAAATCAGAGTCTCTAATATTCTCCATGAGAATCCATTCCTTTATCATCAAATGGGCTATAATGCTAGAAGATTTTCGACTCAAAGCATCTGCTACAGCATTAGCTTTGCCAAGATAATACAAAATAGTGCAATCATAATCTTTAACGAGATCCATCCATCTTCTTTGCATCATGTTTAACTCTTTCTGTGAGAATAAATACTTTAAATTTTTATGATCTGTATATATTTCGAACTTTTCTCCATATAAATAGTTTCTCCAAATTTTTAAAGCAAAAACAATTGCAGCAAGCTCCAGATCATGAGTAGGATAATTTTTCTCATATCCTTTAAGTTGTCTTGATGCATATGCTATTACTTTACCATATTGCATAAGTACACAACCTAATCCCTGTCGAGATGCATCACTGTATATTACAAAACCTTCTGATCCTGAAGGTATGGTTAATATAGGTGCTGAAGTTAATCTTATTTTTAGTTTCTGAAAACTCTTCACATTCATCAGACCATATAAATTTGACATTTTTCTGTGTTAGTCTAGTTAATGGAGTTGCCAATTGAGAGAATCCTTCAACAAACCTTCGATAATAACTAGCAAGACCCAAGAAACTTCTAATCTCGTGGTCTTTTCCAATTAAGCACTGCATCAACTTTGGAAGGATCAACAGAGATACCATCTTTAGATACCACATGGCCCTAGAAAATCACTTTATCCAACCAAAACTCGCATTCTTTTTGTTCAAATAACAATTAAGGTGAAGCAGGGTCAGAAACAACGAATCTCTTTATGATAAACAGATCCATTTTGCAAGTTCATTATCTTACTACCATTTCCGAAGGAACTGGGGCTACTTTTCTTTTTCATTTCCTTTTTCGAGGTCTCAAAAAAGGGCGTGGAAACACATAGGAACTCTGGAATGGAAATGGAAAAATTCCTTTTCTTAGGAACACATACAAGAAAGGCATGTTTGGCACTGCTTCTTTAATTACAGAAAAAAGATCTTTTGTCTCATGGTAGCCTGCTCCAGTCCCCTTCCGAAACTTTCGTTTACTAAGTTTAGCATACAACTTTTTTTCTCTAAGAATTTGCATGACTATCCTCAAATGTTCCTTATGTTCTATCTCACTTCTGGAATATACTGAAATGTCATCAATAAAGACAATAACAAATTATTCATGAGATCCATAAAAATTACAAGTGCATTAGTTAGGCCAAATGGTAAAACTAGGAACTCATAATGGCCATATCGAGTACAGAAAGTTGTCTTAATTATGTCCTCATCTTTGATCTTAAGTTGGTAATATCCAGATCTAAGATCAATTTTTGAGAATACTTGTGCTCCTTGTAATTGATCAAACAAATCATCAATTCTAGGTAGTGGGTATTTGTTTTTTATAGTTATCTTGTTCAACTGTCTATAGTCAATGCAAAGTCTCAAGGATCCATCTTTCTTCTTAACAAATAATATAGGAGCACCCCATGGAGACACACTAGGTCGAATAAATCCTTTATCTAATAACTCTTGTAACTACTTCTTAAGTTTTTGAAGTTCAGTTGGAGCTATTCGATAAGGAGCCTTTGAAATCGAGGTTGTCCCCGGAACTAATTCAATAGAGAACTCAACCTCTCTTTCTGGTGGCAAACCAGGTAAATCAACAGGAAACACATCTGAAAATTCTCGAACAATAGGAATATCCTCTAAAGTAGTGTTATCCATTCGCTTTTCCATAATATAAGCAAGAAAACCTTTACAACCGTTGGCAAGTAACTGATTAGCTTAAATAACTGATATTAGTGACACTTGAGAATTTGAAGTTCCATTGAAAGAAAATGTTGATTGATTGGGGACGTTAAAAGTTATTGATTTTTTATAACAATCAATACTAGCATAATTCGAAGAAAGCCAATTCATGCCCAATATCACATCAAAATCTTTCATTTGTAGTAGAATTAAATCAACATTAAATTGATGGTCTCCAAGATTCATCTCACATGATTTACAGACCATGTCAGAAATTAAGGAATCACCCATAGGAGTTTCCACACTCAGAACACAATCCAATAGCTCAAGCTCAACTCTTAACTTTTTAGCAAAAGATACAGAAATAAAGGAATGCGTTGATCCTGGATCAAATAAAGCATACGCTTGTTGTTTACATAAAAGAATAGTACCTGTTATAACATCTTTTGAGGCTTGAGCATCCTTTGAGGTTAAAGCATATACTCTTCCCTGAGCCTTTGGTTTCTGGACTCCATCAGTAACTTTCTGTTGTGGTTGGCCTTTCATAAGGGTGCAGTCTTTAATCATATGCCCAACCTTATCACATCTAAAATAAGCACCAATCTTCCAGTAGCAAGCTCTGTCTCTATGATTTTTTCCACATCATCCACAAATTTTAGGTTGTTGATTTTGTTCCTGTTTTGTGAAATTGTTATTCTTCCTCATTTTTGACTTATTGAATTGACCAGGAGAAACTTTCTCTAGTGATATGTCTCTTTTCTTTTGTTTAGATATCTTCTGTTCCTGTGCTTTAGCATACTCTTCAGACTCTAGAATATTATCTTCTACTATCTGAGCTCGTTCATAGATAGCATTATATGTTTTCAGTTTGTACCCAGCCAAACAATTTTTAATTTCCTGTTTCAAACCCCTCTTGAACTTCTTTGCTTTATTCAAATCATTGGCAACGAGTTCGGGTGCAAATCTGGATAATTCAGTAAAACGAGCCTCATACTAGTCAACAGAAAGATCTCTTGTTCCAACTTGATAAATTCAAGCACTTTCCTGTCACGAACTACATCTGAGAAATACTTTTCAAAGAAAACTTCTACAAATTTTGCCCATGAAAGTGAAGCTCTTTCCAAAAGTCTTGGTTGAATAGACTTCCACCAATACTCAGCTTGTCCTTCGAACATAAATGTAGCAAATCTGATTCTATCTTCATCTCCACATTTCATTGCAGCAAATATTTTCTCTAATTTATTTATCCAATCTTCGGCTTCATCAGGATCACCAGTACCTTTGAAGTAAGGTGGATCTAACTTCTTGAATTTCTCAAGTGTACATTCCTTATTATTTCCAGACGACTCAGACTGCTTTCCTTTGTCTTTCTGGTAATTGCCTTGTTCAACTTGTTTCTCTAATAGAGTACTAACCCTGTCTAAAGTCTTATATATGCTCTTAAGCTGAGTCTCAACTCTAGGAGTTTCTCTTCTAGTATACATTATTTTCTTCACCTATAGATAAAAATAGATGATCAACTTTAATTAAGAATCATCTATTATCTATCAAAAGATCACTTCCTTAATAAAATCATAATCTATTGCTCTGATACCATAACTAGCACAACCCGAGATTTAAATAAATAAACCCGTGCTGTGAACTGTCAATGGTCAATCATTTAGCAACGAAAGCTTATAAAACTATCATCATCATATAAAGATAATCAGAGAAGCTAAAACGCCTCAGTATAAAAACAAATTAAATATATAACCATCAAAAATATACAATATCATATTTCAGATATTTACAAGATATCTCAGACAAACTCACATCTTTGACATACAAAATGATGTTGTTTGTTTGTCATGAGTCCCAAAAATAATATTTGTATACAAGTCTTATTCACATATCTATAAGATGTCACATGATTGACAAAAAAAATATCACCTCTTATCAAGAGGAGAAGCTCTCATAAAACTTTCAAAAAGAGCAGAAGGACTCCAGTCCCAAGTATGGCTCTCAATCTGAAAATTTTGGTGTAAAGAAGTGAGCTTACAACTCAGTAAGAAGACTATTCACAGCAAATGAAATGAATACACAAAGTTACTTAGTTTGTCAAACCAGTCTTTCATAATAATTTTTAAAAACACACAGTAAGATAATTCATATGCCACAAGCGGATGAAATGCATATGAAATACAATACATATATATCCCACCGAATATACACAGATGGGATTCAATGTATAACTTACTGGCCAGAGGTTTCAGATATCCTCGAAAGAGGAACAGATACATATCCTAGTCAAGATTTTTCTCCCATATTCAGATCCCGTCATGGGCCACAGGAAATGACTTCCAGCACCAAAGAAGTCTATCCACATGACGAGTTACGGTGCTCATTCAAATTTGGGATTAAATCTCACAATTTGCTTGACTAGTCTTCACAGCATTCCTGAAATTCAAATAGATAAGTATTTTACAAATATGCAATAAACATGCTTCATGTGTTAATCAAAAATTTCTTTTCCAACTTATAATATTCTTATACACAAGCAGTCATTATATAGCTCGTGAGTAGAGTTCAATGCAGTCATCAAAAACATATCAAAATATTTTTAAGTCAATAGAAATATTTTTAAATCAATATCAGAATATTCATGTTAATTAGAAAACTAAGTAAAGTCGATAAATTCATTACAAAAGCCATGAAAATCCACTTATAAAAAGAGCTCTAATTAAATCCGCTGCATTCCTCTTTAGTTTCCTCTTTTCCTTCTCTTCTTCTTCTTCTTTTTCCTCTGGTTCTTACAGCTGGCGCTGCTGCTTTGGTTTGGCGGAAAGAGGCAGGACAAAGGAGGCGGAGAAGGCTGGCGGAAAACAGAGGGAAAAGCAGAGGAGAAAGCTTGTTCTTTTTCCCTTTTTTTTCTTTTTTTTTGGCTGCCACACGGCAGAAAGGGAAGAGAAGAGGGGCGCTGGCGGGTTGCTGGCTGCTGCAGCTAGGCGCTGGCGGGTTGCTGGCTGCTGCAGCTGGCAGCCCCCAAACCTATCCTTTGAATAATTAGGAAAATTATAAATTAGTCTCTCAACTTTTATATTCTTATAAATAGGGCCAAAATTATTTCTTTTAAGTCCAAAATTATTCATTTTAGATCCTTTTTTATTTCACTTAATTTCAAATCTTTACCAATATTTTCTATTTCAATCCAACTAGGCTATTACATTAGGACTCTTAATAGGCAAACCAAATATTTATGTGCATCTGCTGTAAAAAGCAATTCTACAAATTTTCTATTTGTCATTATAAAGTTAGAACCATCACATCATAACTACTCGTTTATTTTAATTTAAATTTTTTTTAAAAAAAATTGATTTATCTGCAACTAATTATGTCATGTATATGATCAAAATCTTGTAGTTGTACAATTCAATTTTTACAATAGATGCAACTAAGCTAAATTCAGTCCAAATTGACTTTCTTGTATGAAACAATAATAGAACGGGTCTTTTCTTTTGCAATCAACTTTTTGGTCAATGGCTTTTCTACGAAGTATCACTAAGAAGTAACATCTTTGGTAGTCATTTCAATAAAAATCCTAGTATTTTGATGCGCCATCTTGCCCTTACCTATGAAAGAATCGTAGATCATTGAGGTAAAAGTCAGAAATGCAACGAAGAAGAAGAATTGATGGCTCATAACGCTCGAGATTGAAGAGAACCGGGCGAAAAGAAAAGCTCCTAACTAGCTTTTGGGATAATAGAAAAGGAAGGCCCTAGGTAAACTTCTAGATGAAATGATACAAAAATCTGATTATCATGTTGAAAAAAGAATTTCTAAATTATATACATAATAATTAAAGGAGAGGAGTTATTTTTCTCATTTGTTTTATTTTATTGATTTGAATCTTTTGCATTTAATTGAATGCATGTGATTGTTTTATTCATAAATAATTTTCACCGTGAAGGGTGAAACTTTCATCAACTTTAGTCATAACGAAGGAAAATGATCTTAATTATAGTAACTTAAAATTAAATGATAATATGAGATAATAAACTAAAAAATAGATTATTTTTTATAATATTTTAAAAAATAAAACTGATCGATTAGTTTAACTGTAAACAATAACCAATCGGTCTGAGCAGTTAAAATAATTTCAACTTTGGCTCGAACCAAGTCCTATTGAACTAGCCCATGACCAATCCTGGCCAACCAGCGAACTAGTCAGGTTGGCTGCTCTTATTAAAAAAAATTGTGCTTTTAAAATCTCTCTAATAAAAATTCAATTCCTAAAAGAAATAAGCGCGTTAATCAACTGATATAAAACTCTATTACATAAAAATATTGAAATATTTATACATAATACATAATATAATTTTTTATATTAGATGTAAATAATCTTTTTATTTTATTATTCATTAAGATATATATATATATATATATAATGTATTATACATTATATTTATTTTATGTATTTTAATTATTATATAATTATGATTTTACTCTGGTTTTTTTTATTGCAGATTTTACTCTGATCATACCCCTAGGTACTTTAATCTTAAAATTTTAAACTTTTTTTTCGATCTAATTTAACTTTTTTTATGTTAGCTGATTTTTGAAATCTTAAATCCTGTTTGGTAAAATTTTAAATTTATTTTAAAAAAAAAATTAAAAATTATTTTATATTTCATCCTACACACTAATATATTTTTTAATATAACTAA
>JAEMOT010001378.1:253366-269690 GCA_019297695.1 Apostasia ramifera | reverse complement strand
ATATATATATATATATATGTATAAATGGTTATGAAGTACCGCGTTAAAAAAATTCCATCTGAAAAAAAAATTAACAAGAAAAAGTCTACCGGCGTGGTATTATATGAGATGTGTCCTTCGAAACCAACAAAACTATTCTCCCATTCATTCTCGCGATAGATCTTCCCACCCCGTCGCTCGAGAATTAGGGTTCGGAGACTTTGTAGCCCTAACCCTACCTTTTTTATTATCCCTTCTCCGCTGTACACACCGCCGCATCGAAAGGGTTCTGACCTCGAAAGCCCTAGCCCATTGAAATCGCTCTTCTGCTTCTCACTTATCGGAACCCGTGTGAGATGTCGTCTTCGGGGCAGCCGCAGTTCCGGTACACACAGACCCCCTCCAAGGTGCTACATCTCCGGAATCTTCCATGGGAATGCACGGAAGAGGAGCTTGTTGAGCTCTGCAAACCATTTGGGAAGATCGTTAACACCAAATGCAATGTTGGCGCCAATCGTAACCAGGCCTTTGTAGAATTCGTGAGTTCATCCTCGAGTTTTTCCTTTTTCTTTTACTGGAGTCGATGAGCAATATTTTCTTGATACCTGGATGCTTGTTTTCCCCCTTTTGCCTTCATCTTTTTTAAAAGGACAGAAGACGTTTTATAGTTTTTCTGTTGCTACTGGGTTACAGATGATTGATTGGTCGTTGAATTGATTTTGCTCTTCTCAACCTTCGTAAAACTTCCCGTGTTTTTCGAAAAATTTATCGACCACTTTTGTTTTTGGATTTTCTTTATTCTGCAATTAGAATAAACTTCTTTCAATCCGTTTACTTGTTCTTTGGACTTGGAATCAAATTGTTTGACCTTAGCCGGCCAGGATTACGAATTGCGTTGTGTTCCATCTAGCCAGCTGGGTAGTGTGCTTTCATTTTTTGATTCAGTTTGTACAGGAATTACCTATTTTCTCTTATGATCGGTTATTCATAAGGCCGCTGAGTTCAGTTATCTTAGTTCTACTTTCAAATACCATCAAGAGTTTTGAAGATCTGAACTGAATGAATACTGCTTTTGATTTTTTTGAAAGGAGATTAATGTCAGAAATCCTTAGCGAGTAGGAGTCTTGATATCCCCAGTAAAGAATTTTGATGCCCTTATCAATATTGATTTCATTCCGACACCATTTTTAGTTTGTGCACGTAGATAAGCTTGCCATGGCTTCTCTGACTGGGTTAAATTTTAAATTATATGAAAATAATAGCTGGTATTTTCCTATTGAATACTGATTTCTTGCAGTGTCATAATATTATACTATTAATTTTATTATTTGTGCATTTTGAGGTTGTTGATGCCAGAACTAGTATGATTATAACTAGATTGCTCGGTGGAAAGACTTTAATGTCCAAGTTTAAATGTTGGGTTGGTGAATGTGGTATAGCAATTGTGCTATAATTATGACAGTTTGTTCGGCAAAATGAAGTTGCTGTGATTTTGATGTGCTTTGAAACAAATTTGCAAAATCTTGTGTTATGTGATAGTTTACAGATTGTTTGTGACCCATTGTTTTTTGGTGGCTAGCAGAAGTGGCATGATAAAAGAGTGAGATGTATCTTGATTCACTAGGAGCTACAAGAAATCTTGTTTCATATTTTGACCTTCGAGAGTCAGGTTTATAGGCATATAAAATTTTTTGGAGTCTGAAATTTTCACATAGAGCTGTAATTTTTTGCCATCTTTCCTTAATTCCTTGCTGTTTCATATGAGCACTTGTTCTTGCTGCATCTTGATTCTTGTTCCTGGTTATTTTCCATGTTTATTTAGTAATTTAATTTCATTTTGTGATCATACGATACTTTCATTAAGTCAAATCAGATGTTTCCAACGCTTCCTACAATTACCTTATTCTATTCTTCTATTTTATTTTTCCTTTCTGTCATATAACTTCATGATTTTGTCAGGACTGTATCAAATTTAGACATAATTGTAATATGGCCTTTATTTAACTTTGTTGTTATCATCTAACTGCATGATATCTCTTGTTTTTTTCTGAATTGAGGGAACTTGCCCTGGTAGTGATAAATTAACAATCTTTTTGCCATATGCTTTAACAGGTGGACCTTAATCAGGCAATTTCAATGGTTTCATATTATGCTTCTTCTTCTGAACCTGCACAGGTTCGTGGAAAAACTGTTTACATACAATACTCAAACCGGCAAGAGATTGTAAATAACAAGAGTTCTGGTGATGTTGCTGGCAATGTCTTGCTTGTTACTATTGAAGGTGTTGAAGCTGGTGATGTTAGCATAGACGTGATACATTTGGTGAGTTATATTTTTGCATTTGGCTTTTCAGAAGTCTAGTGAAATGCTTTAGTTAGTATAATATTATCAATTGGACTACTTTTGTTGTTTGCACCTAACTAAAAGAAAGTTCCATAGTGATAGTATGAAGTTCTAGAATAACATTGGTCTTGTTTTTTATTGACCAATAGTGATGAGGTCTGCATGGATCAGCAGGTCCATGTAACACGGGGAAACACTGGTTATCAGTCTTCTGCTTTTGGAGATATGCCATGTTTGTTTTGCTACCACTTTTCTTTTTGGCGACTCTGTTTTCAGCCTTTTTATTAGTCCAAAATATGGTACTTTCTATTCTTGGTCATTAGTCTTGTGTTGTTTAGTGTTGCTGCGGCTTAAGTATCATTCTAACTTTAAATTACCACTGTTAGGTATTGTTTTGATATATGGTCTGCATATATGAATGAACGTTGGCTTTAGGTCTCATCCATTCAACTTGTTTAAATATGAAAGTTTATGATGAAAATGACATGATATACTTTTGTTTTGTACATATGATTTTGTATGCTTGTTAGTGTTCTTCTACTTCAGTAGCCTACTTTTTTGACGGCTTCTGGTATGTTGATTCATGCATCATTTTTTCCTCTTTGTTTACTTTGTTTTCTAGGCTTTGAAAGACAATGTGTGTAATTGCTCTTGTTATTTTGTTACATTGAACTGGATCCCACTAGTGTTAGGAAGCCATAAAGCCCATGAAATAGGAATAATTTTGTTTTCATTTCTATCTTTTGTGTAGAACTTATAATTGTTTTCTCAGTAATTTCTTTAAGTTTTTAGCAAGTCTGGTCAAATTGAGTTTCAGTAGCATCACTTGAAAATGAATTAGGCATATAGTCCAGTAGTAATCTAAGTTATCTAACCAGAGGTCATAAGTAATTATGCAATTCTGATGCTGCTGAAGTTTAAATTCTGACATAATCATACGTAATTTGTGCAGTTACTTTTCTTGGAAATGCAAATACATGTTTTAGATGTCCGATATTATCTTGTGCTACGCATTATATTAGCAGTTTGTTTTGTAATGGTTATCTCATTTTTTGCCTTATGTAGGTTTTCTCTGCATTTGGATTTGTCCACAAAATTGCTACCTTTGAAAAGGCAGCTGGTTTTCAGGTGATTTTAAGATGCTTGTCCTGGAATTATGTTTAACTTCTCAATTTAGAATTTTTTGGTTTATGATTCCTGACTGTTGTTTTGTAGGCTTTAATCCAATTCACTGATGCAGAGACTGCTTCATCAGCACGAAATGCGTTGGATGGACGGAGTATTCCAAAGTTATTATCTCTATCTTCAAATTGTTGGCTTAAATTCTTGGGCTGTGGTTGCTTACTGTTTGATGCTCTTATTACTAGGTACTTACTCCCAGAACATGTTACCTCATGCCACCTACGTATCTCTTACTCAGCACACACAGATTTGAACATCAAATTCCAGTCGCATCGCAGCAGGTAACCTACTTTTAGGTATTTGGGCGGGGGTTTAATCTGATAATATTGTGCTTTTTATTATATATTAGGGAAGCTAACTCCTACAATATCAAATGGCCTTTGGTCAGATTGTAATTTTCATAATCTCGTCATGTGTAGAATAAGTTTTTGGTGAATTTACACTGATGTATGCTGTAGGCGGCACTGATGGATAAGAATATAAGGCATCTCCTCTAGCTGTTTATGGAAATGTTGCCTATGTTCTTGTTGGTATCTTCCCTGTGCATACTTGAGATAAACTAATATAATGAATATTTTGTCACTTAAGTTCCCAACACATATTGCATAGCCGACTATATAGATGTCCACTTCATCACTGTAGGGATCTTGCAATCAGATAAAACTCTTGTTATGATCTGTTTTAATCATCATACCTTGATCCCGTGACTAACACCTTTATTCCTTACTGTTGATAATGGCCCTGACATATTGGAAGTTCTGGTATGATGGGACCATCATTCCATTTTATCTTGCGACATTATGGCCTTTTTCTGTTGTCACAGAATTTGCAATTCATGTGGCCCATTTTAATTTGTACTGAATTTAAACTTTTTTTATTTTAAGGTACTACTCCAATTTCTGAATTTCTCATCTGCTCTTCATATATCACATGTAAGAATTATGTTATGCTAGAAACACAAACCATGAAATGTCACTTTGAATGCTATTCAAATGGACTGTTACCCTAATATCAAAAAAAAAAGGACAATTACCCAAAGTCAAAAAGTTAATAAGTTGAAATAGAATGCCAGTGGAGTCCTATCCTAATGGGAAAACTCCTTCGAATTGTTGCTATCAATCTTGACATTATTGATGCAAAGGACCTCCCTGTACACTCCCATACTTAGATAAGGATCTCACCTGGTCAAAAACATTCAATTTTTATCAGGCTTCACCTTCTGTAAAGTTTCTCACTTCAAAATTTAAACTTCTCACATATGATTGACATTCCTTTTCTCCTTAAGTGTATTCCCATTCCCAAAATCATTTTTATGTTTTTCATTAAGACTTAATCAAAATACATTCTTCTTTAACCAGTATATTGTTACTTTTATCCTTAATTATCTTACCTTATTCAAATCTCGATTTGTCCTCTTTCGAATTCTCTTTAATGTACACATATATCTTTCCACTCCTTTAATTTCCAACATATGTTGTTCTTTTAGAGATTTGATCATTTGTTCCCTAACATCATTCTTAGCTCCTAAGTTTTTTATAGTTACCCTTCACCATATTTACACTCTGCCAGTTGCTTATATCATTCCTCCCTCTTTATGTTTAACTTGTTCTTGGGAGTTTTCATTCTATTACCAAATGGTGCAGTTACTATGGAGCTTATTATGGATGGTTTTATTAAAGATGTGCAGAGTCGATTATGCATTAGATTAAGTTAGGCAAGTTATTAGAGTTGGCATCAATTTTGGTATCATAGCATTTGTTCTACATTAATTTTGGTATTAGGACTTGGTTTTGCTTCCTATTGTGTCATCATTATGCATTCAAGCCTCAATGTGGCTCTGCATCACTGCATCTCTAGCAATTGCATTTAGATATGCTTCTCGTGCTACTATGTCCATGATCCCGCGCAAGCTTAGCATCACAAGCCATGGGCAATTACCATGCATCACATAGAACTGCACGAACGCACCACACCCAGACTTGCATGCATGTGTTCATCTATGCTTGCCCATGCTTCTTTGCACTCATGTGCGCCCATCTTTACTGATTACTCGCTGTCCTCTAGTCTTGTCTTTTTTCCCTAGTGAGATCTACTGCTCGATTCGCTACGAATTTGTTATCCTACAATAGTTGCATGTCTTTGTTTCACTGACAAACGACAATCTTAGCGCCGTAACCTTGTCCAAAAACTTGCATCTTTTGTAGATTTTTCATTCAATATTCTCTTGTGTTATTGCTTGTCACCTTCACAAGCCATATAACCGACGATTGTCTTTCTCTGATTCCACTGCATGTTACACTGTCGCCCTACTACACTTCCACATTTTTGCATTTCCTTTTGGGTTTAGCTGGTTCTTTGCAGTAAGTAAAATATTTTTAATGAATTTGAGTTGTTTTGAGTCATATTTTGTGCTTGAGTAGCATTCTGTTTGCTTATTGAGTTGTTTGATTGCTTGTATGTGTGACCCTTGCATTTTATTGAGCAACATTGTTGTTAGATTTGTTTGTATGAGGACCCTTAGATCTTGTTCTCTGATTTTATGATATTGAAATGTTTCTCTAATCTAATCTGGTAGGTAAATTCTAATTTTTCTTTCGATCTAATTCTAATTTATCTCTAATCTAATCTGATAGCTATCAATTATCTTTTGAGCTTCTATTTTTAGCTTTGGTTCTTGTTTTCTTCTATGAAAATTTACTAATGTCTGACTTGTTGATTTCAAAGTGCATCCGTCTTACATCACTTAGGGTATTTATTTTTGTTGTCATTTAGCATTGCATGTAAATCTGATTGGATTTATGTTTATTCTGAATATTACATCTCCATACTTGCATGCCCACTAGATCCAACCTATAGTATACATTGTCTAACTCTCATCGTCAACTAAGGATCCCGATATTAGAGACCAACTGGCGAGTTTGGTAGCCTAACTGAGGGAACTACCTGTTTAGAAAAGCGACGACACCTAACTCTAGAGGTTAAGGTTGGTCAAAGATGGGCTTAATGAAGAGGATGAGAGACCTACTTATCATCCTCATTGAAATCTCTAAGATCTTGATCACATTGTGGGCGCGTGCGACAGGATGATAGGAGACATGATGACACGACAGGATGATAGGAGACCTGCTTGTCATCATGTTGAGTGCTTACAGTTTGATCGAGATTTTAGGGATTTCTATGAGGGTATATTGCGCATTGTAAAGGTGGAGGTCCCTAGCTTTGATGGAAAGCTAAGTACAAAGACATATTTGACTAAGAAAATGACATGAACCACTACTTTGAGTGGTATGCCATGGACTATTTGTGAAAGGTTGCATTCTGGAAAATGAAAGTTGTCATGCAAGCTAGGCTTCATATCAATAATGTAGAGGAACTCTATCATTGTTGAGGTGTGCCTCTGATTGCACTTGGCTGAATTCAAGGTGATACTAAGGAAAATTATATTTGTACTACTATGTTGATCATCCTTTAGATCAGTGACAATGATTGTCCTAAGGCTTGAAGATCGTATCAGAATATATTGTCAAATTTAATGAGAATTGCATGTAGTATGGATCTAATGAGGATCCCATTATGGTCTAATCTAGATTTTATATTGGTCTTATGAAGGATATACAATGTGTTCTACATCTACGTTGGGTCCCTATTCTTGAGGATACTTATCAAATGGCTTAGGACAGTATTTTCAAAGGCCCCAAGCCTCTAAATGACTTGATTTGCGAGTTGTTTCTTTTTGAGTCTTAATAATTCTGTCATCCTCGCTGCTTGACTCCCATTGACACGGGAAGATAAAGGAGAGGTCATTATGATCGAGTCGTTGCTAATCATTCTGTACAATGCTATAGGTGTTATGGAATTGGTCATATGGCTTTGTTGTTTTAAGACCTTAAAGGTTGATAAGACTATGGATGACACCTTTACATCTGTGGATGATTTAGAGCCTCCTACAAAGCTAAGCTTGTTATGGTTGAAGAATATAAGAATTATAAAGATGATGGGGTAGGATATGCTGATAGTGAGATTGACATTAATTAGTATAATACTTGCTTAGGGGTTGTTAGGTGTGTTTTGGCACAAACAAATGGAGAGTGATTAGAGAACATCTTTGATACTTTCATCCTAGTTAGAGGAAAGACATGTAGATAATCGCAAATATGAAAAGCTGCATTAATATAATTTTCACTAAGACCGTTTCTCTAGTTGTAGTGACTCTTATAGATTACTTCTATCCATACAAACTATCTTGAGCATATTTTACCTTCATTGAGGTTAAGCAACTTATCTTGTCCCCATATAGTTTGAGACATATTAGAACAAAGTATGGTGTGAACTACCCATGTAGGTAGTGTGATTTTATGGAGGTCCTGATTGTATGATCTCGATGTTACTTTATTTGTATGTATAAATGGGTGCTCTTTCACATATAACGGTAAAAAGATAGTGGTTAGTCTATCCTTAATGTGGACTATCTCTAAGAAGAAGTGCATGACTCCTAAGCAGATTGAGAAGGGTAAATGTTTATAGCCCAAACGTAAGAGAGAGATCAATGGGGGTAATTGTGTTTTGGCAGTTGTTGTTCATTAGGTTTAGAAAAATTTATCATTGAGCAATCTCTTGAGGTTACTTATCTCTTCAGTGTGAATTTTGACGTATTTCCTAATGATCTATTTGATCGTATGCATGACATTCAGCACAGTTGATGTGGTTTCGAAGTCTACCCAACCAAATTTGCATCATTTTCATATGAACTCTATTGAGCACGTTGAATTAAAGTCACTAAGTTTATGAGCTACTTAAAAAAGAATTTGTGAGGAACTTGTGTCATTCCTACCATTCTTACTCCTACGACAAATGACACTTGGAGGATATGCGTGGATAGCTGTGTTATCAATAAAACTATCGTGAAGTATCGTTTCCCTCTACTCATAGATTACATGCTAGAAATGATGCAAGTTCTATTGTTTTAGAGGTAATATCATTAAGTCTGTATTAGGCTTGGGGATGAATAGAAACAACCATCAAAACGAAGGATGATTTGTATGAATTGTTAGTTATGCCTTTCTAGCTTTCCGAAGCCCATAGTTTGTTAATGAGATTGATGACTCAACTACTACATCTATTTATTGGCATATTTGTTGTTGTATAGTTTGATGACATATATTCAACAAGACTAGGGGTAAGTATTTAGACCATTTTGGTCAAATCTATTAGGTCATAGGATAGAGTGTTTGTATGCAATTCCAAAGAAGTGTGCATTTGTTATTGATCAAGTTTTCTTAGGCCTTTGTTGCCCCTCTTGAAGGTGTTTCAGCTAGCCTTGAGAAGGTGAGCCATATTTGAATGGCCAGTATCTCATGACATTTTTAACGTGTGTAGTTTCCATGATTTAGCTACCTTCTGTCTTCCTTTTATACAATGATGATTGTTCTAACTTTAGGATTGTCTAGTTAGCATTACAAGATGAATTATCTGGAGAGTAACTTGACTATCTTTTACTAGATGGATACTTATTTTGAGGTCATTGATTGGGTGTACTATCTCAATTAGAGACTTCATGATTTGAGAGCTTGTTGAAGATCTTGCTGGTTAGTTTGGTTGGAACAAAACAATAGTTGCTGTTGAAATTCAATTTTATTAGTGAAGCCTTAAGAGGATGTAGCACTCACATAGCTTAATGTAGAACTTATGTTGTTGCAAGTCTGTAGAAACAAATTATAGGTTTATACAACCCTCTATCTATGCCTGATTGTCCTTAGCAAGGCATCAATATTGACTTTATTCTTTGGATACCTTGTATTATCCTTTAGACAATTCCTTATGCATTGTACTTGACTGTTTTACAAGATGTAACTTTTTATGCCTATTTGCAAACTTTAAATGAATCTAGGATAGCTAGTGTTTTCCTAAACGGAATTGTGAAGTTACATTGTTTACCCAACACCATTTTTGATAGGAATGTGAGATTCAAGAATTGTTTTGGGAAAAACTCATGACGCTTGCTGGGTTCCAAACTTAAATTTTTCCGTTGTACTTTATCCACAGCCTTATGGCCAAACTGAAGTGGTTAATTAGAGTCTAGGCAATTAACTTAGGTGCTTGGCTAGAATTAATCGTTAGAATTTTGATCTTATCATGCCTTCAGCGTTTGCATACAATAATTTTGCAATAAATCCATAGGCATAAATCTATAGGTTGTGCATGATTACAAACCTAAGACTCCTATAGATTTCATACCTTATTTATGCTTATTAAGTTATCTGAGTCTGCAAAATCATTTGCACATCATATAGACTTATATCATGAGATCAATAAAAAGAAGTATCAGTAATGATGGTAGATGCTCATAGGCATGTTTGAAGTCATATCTAGTATTCAAAGTTTGCTTCGACTTGATATCGCTCTCGCAGCCCTCATTGAAATAGTGCTTTACCCCTAGATGTTTAATCAACTATTGTGCCTCAATGCATTTCGGGGAGAACCAACTAGCTCTGAGTTCAAGTGGCATTTCACCTTTAACCACAACTCATCTGCTGATTCTTCAACATAAATAATTAAAGTAAATAATTAGATATTTCGTTAATAAATCATGATGAGAATTCCTATATGCATGAAGGAATAAATATTTTCTTATTATTCCCTTTCTTTAATTCCTTTATTCTATTTATTTTATTGCATTCTATTTCTTTTATCCTATTCCTTTTTCAAAATTTTCAACACAAAAAATGTAAAGAAAATAAAGGAATAGTTTGTGAGTACAAAAACTTTCTGAAGTTGATTATGTAATGATTCAGGTTAAGCCTAAGTGATTCATGTCTGGAGTTGGCAAGAAATTGCAAGCGCGTGAAGCAGACCTATTTAAAATTTTGAAGAAAATTGAGTCGAATGCTTATGTTTTGGATTTACCACTGGATATGATGATTAATTTGATTTTTAATCTTTCAGACTTGGTGGCATACATGGACAAGCGATAATACCCACTGATCCTTTTGATACTTCTATTCCCCTTAAGAGAACCCACACGTGAAGTCCATTGGCCAAAACCACACAAGAGAGCAAGTCGAACAAATAAGCAGGTAGTGTCTACCTTAATTTTTGGTTCAGTTGAAGGATTTGTTTCCTTTAGAGGAATCATGAGTTACCAGAAAAGAGTTGCTACAGGTTGATTGGGGCATCTTAGAGAGGTATCATAATAGAGTTGATTTCTACTAGACTGAGTGCAGCTTTTTCTACATTGAGAGGATTGGTGTGAACTCATTTGGAGTGTTATGTTCAGGTTTATCAAAGATTCACCAAAGCTAATTCTGCACTCTCTATTTTGTTACATTAAATATTTAATCAGTTGAATGAATTATTGAATTAGTTAGGTCAAATTAGTTTAGTTATGATTAATCAAGTCTATTTGATTAAGTCAACAATAACAACAACAAATCAAGTCTTTATCTCAGTAGGTGGGGTCGGCTACATGAATTCTTTGTTTTTATTGCATTCTATCAAATAATAAATCTTCATGTAGCTACAAATATGTAAAGATTATTCTTTATAGTTTCATGCCATGTCTTTTTTGGCTTTCTTTTTTTTACACGGACAAGATCTAATAATTCAAATTTTTCTTACTGTAGTTTCTATCGGCTTATGATTTATGTCTAAATTATTTAAGCCAACTCTATCTGAGTTTATCTTCAATTGATACCACTCTAATTTTCTTGCGGATATATTCATTTCTCATCTTGTTCTTTCCCGTATACCTGTTCATCCATTTTAGCATTTCATTTCTGTGACACTAATCTTATTTGTGTTTTTACTTTTTAAGCCAGCATTCAACACCATATCATATTGCTTGCCTTATATAAAATTTGTGTTTAAGTTAAGTGAAATGTTTCTATCACACAAATACGCTACATGCATTCCTCTATGTTATCTTATTTGAATCCTGCTAATAATGTCATCTATTTCACCGTTATTCTATATGATTGATCCAAGATATTTAAATCGCTCTTCCTTATAACTTGATTATCAATTGTCATCTCCCCACTACAGGTATTTTTTTCTTAACTAAATTTACACTTCATGTATTTAGTTTTTGATATGCTGAGACGAAAACCTTTAGATTCTAACGTTTGATTAAGTCAATTAGTTTAAGAATTTAAGGATATTATTTTGAAATTAAATTTTGTTTTATTTCAAAATTAGTTTTTATTCAGTTCAACTATACCAAATTAAGTTGTGGTATTGTAAATTTTCTATATATAGGACTTGGTCTATATGTACTTTTTTGTTGGGGCATTTACATATTTGCCACTTAAAACTTTTTATATTATACTCACAATTCAAATTTTATCATAAGGGTGGTGTGTAGTTAATATATAAAGTTTTTTTGTAGCATGTAAATTTTTTTTTAATTTTTTGAATAAAATAAAACTTTCCCTTTCATCTCTAGAACTATATTGATTTTATATTTTAGAAGGAAATAGCTAGGGCTTAGGTTGGAAATTTCTTAAACTCCTAATTTTTTTTTTCCTTCCTTCTCCTCTGGCTGCTGAAATTCCTCATTAGCAAATCATGTTCTGACAAGGTCTATGATTTTGCTCTTGTTGGTAGAGATCTCAACATACATTGTATTTGAAGTTGCTTCATTATCAAGACGTAGTGTACTATTCTTCTTAAGCAATTTCTCTTTGGAAACAATCTTCTTTGCACTTTTTTTAATTAAAAAAAAAAACTTTCTCTCTTTTTAATTTCAGCAAATAAGTCTTCAACTGTTGAACACTTTGCTACTCCTCTCATTGTTTTGGCATCAAATACGATTGGTTAGTGAGTGATTATGTCTGATCTTGGAATAACTGTGCAATCCTTGTATATGGTTCTACCAACTCTCCTTGAAAAAAGTAGTCCATCCGACTACTATTTTTGCTATAGCTTCTCTTGGGATAAGCTTGCAATCTTTAATATGGTTCTTCCCAACTCTCCTTGAAGAAAATAGTCCATCTGATTGCAATTTCTTCATTTTTTTAAGGTAATCGGGGAGATTTTCTCTTTTTGATGTAAGTGTTTGCTATTGTTAAATCATAAGCTTTAGCAAACTTAAAAAGTCTCCGTGTGTTTCTAGTTTCTACTTGTCTGACTTATAGGTGACAATTTTTCTTATTGTTTGAATTATTTTGATTAATTACTTGGATGTAATTGCACCAGTGGCTTATTAGGGGCCACTTTAAGCTCGTACAAATGAACTTATATGACCTCAAATGGTGTAAATAGGAATAAAACAAATGATAGAAGTTGCATAGAGTAAGGATGTGGTGAAGTAAATTGTAATACTACAAACTTGCTTCGTCAAAATATGTGAAGGTATCAACCTAGACAGCTCGNATATATATATATATATATATGTTGAGGAGGTTGAGAAGATGCCATTAGATTATGATTGGCTAAATTCTAAGGGACTGACATTGTTGGTCTAGTTGAAAGGACGGTTCATGACTACTATATCGACAATTATGCTATGGAAAGTTAGTGTTGGCCATTTAAGAGGCAGAGTATCCAGAATAATAGTGTAGCTGAGCTGAAGATATTCAAATGAATAATAGGTCACACTTGAGTGATTACTTTAGATATAATTATAATATGGTAATGGTGAGTGTGATATCTATAGAGAATAAGATGTTTAAAGTAGTTTTGATCATGTACATTTTCAACTTTTAAAAGCCTCTGTGTAAATATAAGGTGATCCAAATGATGAATAGTAACCATTACTCAACCTTGAATCACTTGCGCTCACATGGTGGTGCTTTAAACAAAGGTAAATGGAGACGAGAAGACTGTAGCTGTTGAGCTCAACTAATTTCGGATTAAGGTTTTGTTGTTTTTGTTGACAATGATGATCATTTGAGGTGATTTTGCGGGATGTTATTGCGTGAAATGTCGTATTGTGAATCTGCACCCTTTCAAAACAATGTGGTGACAAGCATTTTAGTGAGTTTTTTGAGGCCCACACCTCTCATTTTTTTTTTTGTTAATTTCTAAATTCTCGGATATTTTCACCAATTATATAGATTTGCATGTGAAAGTCTACTAAAACTGATTGTTATAAAATATTAAAGTACGTTAGACCCAACCTTGGAGTTGCTTGTAGTGAATATGTTAGATCCCTTTGCAGAGATTACACAAATCCTTATCTGCCCGTGAATCCTTCGGCAATAGAAGGCTCACTACAGGTTTGTTCTCATTTTTCATGCTTTTCAGCTTCTCTTTCATTGTATTTATGGAATTCAATTGGATTCTGCAGCCTGTAGTAGGTCCTGACGGAAAGAAAAAGGAACCTGAGAGTAATGTTCTTCTTGCTTCTATTGAGAATATGCAGTATGCTGTTACAGTTGATGTTCTTCACACTGTAAGTGGCTTCTTACTCTCACTCGACAAGGAGACAGGCTCAATGGTTCAAAATTACAGCATTTGTATTCCTGCATCCAAATTGTAGGTGTTCTCAGCATTTGGTAATGTCCAGAAAATTGCAATATTTGAGAAGAATGGTGGGATGCAGGCTTTAATCCAGTATCCTGGTATGGAAGTTTTAATTTATCGACGTTTTACTCCTTTTCTTCATTGCTTGTTTTATCCATTTAAAACATCAATGCTCAGGAAATATTTGATTTTATGTGCATATTACATATATTGCCATCATTTTGATTAGACAATAATATAGATCCAGCATTATGTGTTAGTAATTGTGTTGTTATGTCTGGACATAGTGTGATCATTTGTTTTCATTTTTGTTCATTGAATTTCCACAAAGATAATTTAATGAACAAAATAAGTGTCGTAGAAATGAGGTATGAGTGTATATACACAAAAGAATAAGATAAGAAATGAGTGTATTTGTAAGTAAGATTGGAGTAGCTTCAATTGAGGATAGGTTCAGAGATAGTCGGCTTTGATGGTTTTGTGATACATATCGTAGGCCAATAAAAGTTTCAGTAAGAAAAGTTGATTTATTAAATTTTGCATGAAAAACTCTTATTTAATAGAGTGCAAAATAAAGGATTCATATTGCCAACTTCTCCTAGTAGGATAAAGGCTTGGTGATGGTTGTTTTTGAATTTTCTTAGAGGTAAACTTTATAGGATATTTGTAAAACTAGTGATATTATATGATACTAAATTTTAGCCAAAAAGTAGAAGTATACAAATAAAATAAGTGTCACAAAGATACGGGTGCTAATGGGGGTGAGTAGGTATATATGAACACAGAAAGATAAGATAGAGAATCAGTGCATTGAGCAGCCTCAACTGAGAATAAGTTCAGAGGGAGTCATCTTAGATGGTTTGGACATATAAATGTTAAGCCAATAAAAGTTGGGTTATTAGATTTTGCCTATGAAAAAAAGGAAGAGGATGACTACAAAGATATTATAAGAAACTATAAAGAATGATCTTACATAATTGGAGCTAAATGAGATGGTATTATTTGATAGATTGCAATGGAATCAAATAATTCATGCAACCGACCCCACTTACTAAGATTAAGGCTTGGTGGTGGTGGTGGTTGTTTTTGAATTTCCTTTCTGTTGTTTATCGGTAAGAGACCATTTTTAACCTTGTTATTATTGCTTGAAAATATTTTTTTCTTATAACTGCTTTGTCATGTAGACCTGACTTTTTGGCTACTTCAATCATTTTCAATGACTTTAAATTGATTATTTTGACATTGTTTGCCTTCTAGACAACTGATGCCTTTAAACACACATTGTTTCAGATGTGACTACTGCAGCAGTAGCTAAAGAAGCCTTGGAGGGACACTGCATCTATGATGGTGGCTATTGTAAGCTTCATCTGTCATACTCTCGTCATACTGATCTCAATGTAAAGGTACAAATATGTTTAAGTTGCGTCAAAAGTCGAAATAAAATAAGAAATCAAATAGTTTTTGAGGTGGCTTGATTATGAAACGATTTGTGATGTTCATCAGAAAGAGACGATTGGTCAGTCATGCATTCCCTGGATGTGTTATTAGCTTGCCTTCCATATGCTGTTTCAGTTATGCTTTTATGGTTCCAACGTGTTTTGTCTGTCTTCCTGCAGGCACATAGTGATAAAAGCAGGGATTATACCATTCCTGATACCGGGATTCTAGCTGTGCCACAAGCTCCTGTATCAGCAGCTACTTCTGCTGGTTGGCCGAGTGTTCCTCAAGCTGCACCGGCGTATGGCACTCAAGCCATCACTGAGGGGCAACTGACTACATGGGAACCTAATATGCATGGTGTCCAGCCTGGGTATCCACCGGCTCCTGGGAGATACCAGGGTCCTTCATATGTTTCGTCCTCTGTTCCCCCTTATCTTTCTGGGCCAGCTTCTACCACATCAGTTGAAATGCTTCATGCTCATCATCAGATGCTTTCATATGAGAATCAACCAGGTTCTTTTCCCTCAGGAGTTCCTCCATTTGGGCAGCCGCCTAAGTATTAGTTATTTGTCTGTTCCTGCATTTCTTTCAGATGTTGATGTTACAGGGTACAGCATGAGCCAAAGTCTGATCCATTATTACCTTGTAGTGGTTTAATGTAACTTGATGGTTTCTGGCTCTTCCCAGGTTGATCTTAACTTTTCCAGTGTAATTATCTTAGCGTTCTCTATGATTTCTACTTATGTTTTTGTCGGCTTGATGATTAACCATGGTTGTCCTCTGCATTAGGTTAGTTGGCCACTTGCAGACCTGCTTGTTCATCGAATGCTTACACTTGTGCATGTAGTTTTACCTTTTATATGCATCCACATGGATGTACATATGAATCTAATGCCTAATGTTACATCTTTGTCAGAGGTCC
>JAEMOT010001378.1:162020-238008 GCA_019297695.1 Apostasia ramifera | reverse complement strand
CACCATGACAACTTTGGTGAGCCACTGAGGGTATTGAACTTCCTTTATGTAATCTGCTCCAAGCAATTTGTTGATTTCGTCTTTGATGGCGCTCTGCCTTTCTCCTGCCATAACCCTCTTCTTTTATTTTATGGGAGTGACAGTATCAGACATGTTTAGGTGGTGCTCGCAGACAGCCCTGTCAGCACCTGAAATATCTTTAGGAGACTATGGAAAGATATCGATGTACTTAGAAAGCAGGGCAGTGATCTCTGTTTGCTGCTTGTCATTCATAGAAGAGGATAAATTTACAACTTTAGAAGAGTCTTCTCCCCCAAAGATTACATTAATGACTCCCTCCTGTGGTACAATTGGTTGAGATTACCTGGGATCCAGTTGGTCAACAACGAGCTGTGCGGCGATCTGGAAGCACCGGGTAGCCTGCCTGACATCTCCTCTGATGGTGACAATGCCGCTGGAGGAAGGCAACTTCACTCAGAGATGAGGCGTGGAGATCACCATCCCGAATGAATTGAGAGTTATCCTTCGAAGGATGGTGTTGCAGCCTAATTTAGCTCTGATGACGGCAAAGTTCACTATGCTCATGGCGTAGCCGTTGTCATCGCTGAAGGAGATGGGCAAGGCGATGAATTCCAGAGGTTGGACTCTCCTCAGAGAAACCGAGTAGGGTGGTTCCAGCACGGAAGAGGTTGGCTTCCTTGATCCCTATCTGGAGGAAAGCGGACTCGAACAAGATGTCGGCTGCGCTCCCAGAGTCAAGGAGTATTCGCCGAACAACGAAATTGGCCACGCGGGCGACGACCACGATTGGATCGTTGTGGGGGTTGCCTTGTTGGGGGAGATCTTCCTGGCAGAAGGTAAGTGAGATGGAGGAGGAATGCTGTTGAGAGATACCGCCGACCTCGACCACCTGGCGGTGAACGACGACGGGATCAACGCTAAAGATGGCATTGATCGTCCTGGTGGTAGGAGGATAGGGGCGCGTCGGCTGGCTAGGTTCAGGATGGGAAACTCTAGCAGGAGAGCTGGTGATTTCGGGAGCTTTTCCCTTTTGAGTGGCACTAAAGGTCGGCACCATCTGCATGAACTCCTCGAGCTTGCCCTGATCAGCCAGTTTGTCGAGCAAAGCTCTGAGGGCCCGACACTTGTGAAGCCTGTGCCCGTAGTTTCCGTGGAACTCAAAGTAGTTGTCGGGATCTACTCCTGCCGGAGGCGTTGGCTTGGGTCCGGTAGGTCGAACTCAACTTTGCTTAACGGCCGCCGCATATACTTCAGGAAGTGGCCGAGAGAAGAAGTTGTTCTTCTACTGAACATGCCACTGCTCACATGCCGCGGTGGTCCCTCATCCCTTCCACGACCTTTGGCCATATGCATCATCGTGGACGAGGGTACGTCAGCCCGATGTTTCCTCTTCTTCTCTTTGGCTCCCGAAACTCCGTGGGGAGAGGACTCAGCATCCTTGAGGAGCACTAACTGGCTGGCCCTGGCCACCAACTCAGAGTAGCTCCGAGGCTTGGCAAGCTGCAGGGACTTGGACAAGTCTCCAACCTAGAGTCCCCTCCGAAAATTGTGCATCGCCACGGCACGGTCGACGTCTTCGGCTTCTGCCGCTGCGTCGAAGAAGCGATTGGTGAAATCCCGGAATATCTTAATTAATAGTTTATATGAATTTCTTGTGTTTAAAAAAATATAAATATTAATTAATTAATGGTCAAAATGATGAAATGTTTGAATTATAAGGGACAAAATGAATATAAGTATACAAAAATTTTCCTTGTAATTTTTTTATTATAAAATTCGGATGCGTTAATTTTTTTTTTTTGATCCAAGCGTTTAATTAAATCAATGGCTAAAAGATGAACGGCCTGAATCCACAATAATCTAAACACGTGCAAGCGTCGCCATGAATTCCGCACAAAATTTTCAACTGATTCATTTATGCGTACTTCCGTATGGCCGATATTATGCGACCGTCAAAATCGGTGAATTATAACTCAGGGATTTTGGATAAAATCTTTACTTTTCAGCTACCGCCCGCACGAATATCCGCAAAACAAATTTGTATGCGGATAATTATTGCCAACAGTCCAAGCGTCACGCGTATCTATACAAAAACTATTACTTCTTATATTTTACATAACAGATATCTCGTTTTATTTTTTTTTCTCTAATTTTGGTCATTGAAATTATAAAAATATTACATTTTAACACCATTATCAGTATCTCATTTGATTTTTTTTTTGTTAAAATTTTTCTTATTTTTTATTTATTCACTCTAAAAATATAAAATTATAATATAATAAAAACTCAAAAATATGAATGATGTAAAATAAATTTAAAATATAATAATTTAAAATTAATATTTCAGAATCTAAAATTAAAATTTGGGATAACTACATCAGGTATTTGAGTTTAAGACTTATTATCACATAAGTCCACATTTTTAAAATTATAATATCGTGGTTCCTAATTTTTAAAAAATTATCATATTGGTCTTTTTTTTTTATTATTGACGTAAGATGTAGGGGATCCCAAGAAACACCGAAAAAGAGAGAGAGTCCTGAGAGACGGTGGCGCGCAGAAAACTAAGCCTGATAGTTAATGCTTAAGCGAGAGTTCGGGGCATCCAGAAGAACATACAATAATTTAAGGTGGTTCAGGGAGGAGATCCCCTATGTCCACTGGGCGTTAGTGAGAGTTTCCACTATGAATCAAAAGGGTGGTCGGGAGACCAGTACAAAGAGCTTACAAGAGGAAGAGAGAATGAAAGAGAGCTTTTCTTGTTCTCCAGCTATTGTTTACAATGGACGATGGGGGAGAGATTCTGCTCTTCCTAGGGTGAGTCCTCAGTTTTCTCTCTTTTTTGGATCTGTCATGTTCAAGGGTATTTGTAGGCAGTAGATAGCATGGCTTCTTCCCTGACTTTTCGGAAGGAAAAGTGCTGGGCCTGTCCTGATGGTCCCTCAGCTGTCGGCCCTTGGGGAGCCAGGAGTAGTGGGTGGAGAGCTTTTATCCTCCTTGTTTGTAGTGATCTCTCTGGGATTCGCGCTGGCTGGAGCATGCGAGTCCTAAGTTTGTACGTCAAGTAAAAGCACGCTGCCTTGCGAGCAGTGCGGTCGAGGCACGCTGAGAGTGACGGGCGAGGCTGGGAAACGTCGTTTTCGACGTTACTAGGAGATGGCTTTGCATCGTCGTGAACGATACTTGGCTGAACCCTCGTAGCCGGGGTTGGAGGTCTGCAAGAATAAATAAATAGATCAGTGAATAAAGTAAGACTAATGTCAGCTCGGCGTCACGTGTATAGTTGTGATGCAGCGCTAGAACCACGTGTCAACATTAGCCCCCCGCATTATCAAAGCGCGAATATTCATATGGGTCCTCGAATGCGAATCGGTGCGATGGTGGACACGCTGCCCAAGAACTGTTAAAGTAGATAGAGTGAGGCGGAGGTTCTCAAAGCTGGGCCTGTCGAACACTTGAGTTTGGCGGAGGTCGAGGAGCCCCCCTTTTGAGAGCCGATCTGCCACTTGATTTTCCTATCTAGGAATGTGTGCTAGGGAGAATTCTTCGAACAGAGAGATCAAGTACTGGGCTTTCTACAGATATTTTTCAGAACCTCGTCCTTCGTCTCGCAAGTACGGTTCACCTAGTTTACGACCAGTTGTGAGTCGCTGAACACTTGTATGCACCTGATGGCCATGCTGAGAGCAAAGTTCAGTTCTGCGATGAGAGCTTCATATTCTGCCTGGTTGTTAGTAGCTCTGAACTGGAGAGTCACTGCCTGATGTAAGGTTGCTCCCATTGGACTGATTAGAAGGATTCCAGCCCCCTGGGACTGCGATCTAGATGCACCATCGACATGAAGAGACCACGGCGCGGTCCAATGTCTGGCATGTGGTGGTTCCGAAGTAGAAAGCTTAACGACGAAGTCTGCCAACGCCTGAGCCTTGATTGCTGTCCGTGGGACATATTTAATGTCATACTCGCCCAGCTCAATGGACCATTTGAGAAGCTTCCTGGAGACCTCGGGAGTATGCAGTATCTTCAGGAGTGGATGATAAATGATAACCTGTATAGTATGGGACTAGAAATATGGGCGTAGCTTTCTTGCTGCCATCAGCAGAGATAAAGCGAGATTTTCCAGCGTGGGGTACCGGCTCTCAGCGTCCAAGAGTATGTGGCTGATATAAAAGATAGGATATTGTACCCCCTTATCGTCGTCCACGAGGACAGCTGGGACCGCGGTATCTGATACGCCCAGGTATAAAGACAAAAACGCCTCTTCTTTCGGTGCCACCAATATCGGTGCCGAGGTAAGATATCTCTTTAGCTCTGTGAAAGCAGCTTCACATTTATCAGTCCATTAGCCCTTTCTGCTGTTGCGCAGGCATCGAAAGAATGGCGAACATCGGTCTCTGGCTTTTTAGATGAACCTGCCCAGGTTGTTGATTCGTCCTGCCAGTTTCTGAATTTCCTTTGCCGTCTTGGGAGAGAGCATGCTCAGGATTGCCGAAATTTTAACTGGATTGGCTTCTATTCCTCTGGCTGAGATCAGATAGCCCAGAAACTTCCCTGAAACTCCCCTGAAGGTGCACTTGGCGGGATTGAGCTTGAGGTTAAACCTTTGGAGGGTGTCAAGTGTCTCCTTGAGGTCGTCGAGATGTCCTTCCATGCTTTTGCTTTTTACTAGGATGTCATCGACATATGCTTCAAGATTTCTGCCCCTTTGGCCTCTGAAGACAGCGTCGATCATGCGCTGGTAAGTGGTGCCGGCATTCTTGAGACTAAAGGGCATGACGTTGTAACAGTATGTGCCGAAGTTGGTGATGAAGGCAGTTTTTTCTTCGTCTTCTTTAGCCATCCGGATCTGATGGTACCCGGAGAAAGTGTCTAGAAAACTCATGACCTCAAACCCGAAAGTACAATCCAACATCACGTCGATGCGAGGGAGAGGATAAGTGTCCTTGGGACAGGCCTGATTCAATGTGCGGAAGTCTACGCACATCCTCCACTTCCCGTTGGCCTTCTTCACCATGACAACGTTAGTGAGCCACTTAGGGTATTGAACTTCCTTGATGTAACCTGCTCCAAGCAATTTGTTGACTTCGTCTTTGATGGTGCTCTGCCTTTCTCCTGCCATAACCCTCTTCTTTTGTTTTATGGGAGTGACAGTATCAGACATGTTTAGATGGTGCTTGCAGACAGCCCTGTCAGCACCTGAAATATCATTAGGAGACCATGCAAAGACATCGATGTACGTAGAAAGCAGGGTAGTGATCTCTGTCTGCTGCTTGTCATTCATAGAAGAGGATAAATTTACAACTTTAGAAGAGTCTTCCCCCCCAAAGTTGACATTAATGACTCCCTCCTGTGGTACAACTGGTTGAGATTACCTGGGATCCAGTTGGTCAACAACGAGCTGTGCGACGATCTGGAAGCACCGGGTAGCCTGCCTGAGATCTCCTCTGATGGTGACAATGCCGCTGGAGGAAGGCAACTTCACTCAGAGATGAGGCGTGGAGATCACCATCCCGAATGAATTGAGAGTTATCCTTCGAAGGATGGTGTTGCAGCCTAATTTAGCTCTGATGACGGCAAAGTTCACTATGCTCATGGCGTAGCCGTTGTCATCGCTGAAGGAGATGGGCAAGGCGATGAATTCCAGAGGTTGGACTCTCCTCAGAGAAACCGAGTAGGGTGGTTCCAGCACGGAAGAGGTTGGCTTCCTTGATCCCTATCTGGAGGAAAGCGGACTCGAACAAGATGTCGGCTGCGCTCCCAGAGTCAAGGAGTACTCGCCGAACATCGAAATTGGCCACGCGGGAGACGACCACGATTGGATCGTTGTGGGGGTTGCCTTGTTGGGGGAGATCTTCCTGGCAGAAGGTAAGTGCTGAGAGATACCGCCGACCTCGACCACCTGGTGGTGAACGACGACGGGATCAACGCTAAAGATGGCATTGATCGTCCTGGTGGCAGGAGGATAGGGGCGCGTCGGCTGGCTAGGTTCTGGATGGGAAACTCTAGCAGGAGAGTTGGTGATTCCGGGAGCTTTCCCCTTTTGAGCGGCGCTAAAGGTCGGCACCATCTGCATGAACTCCTCGAGCTTGCCCTGATCAGCCAGTTTGTCGAGCAAAGCTCTGAGGGCCTGACACTTGTCAAGCCTGTGCCCGTAGTTTCTGTGGAACTCACAGTAGTTGTCGGGATCTACTCCTGCCAGAGGTGTTGGCTTGGGTCCGGCATGTCGAACCTAACTTTTCTTAACGGCCGCCGTGTAGACTTCAGGAAGCGGCCGGGAGAAGAAGTGGTTCTGCTGCTGAACATGCTGCGGTGATCCCTCATCCCTTCCACGACCTTTGGCCATATGCATCATCGTGGACGAGGGTACGTCAGCCCGATGTTTTCTCTTCTTCTCTTTGGCTCCCAAAACTCCGTGTGGAGAGGACTCAGCATCTTCGAGGAGCACGAACTGGCTGGCCCTGGCCACCAACTTAGGGTTGCTCCGAGGCTTGGCAAGTTGCAGGGACTTGGACAAGTCTCCAACCTTGAGTCCCCTCCGAAAATTATGCATCGCCACGGCGGGGTCGACGTCTTCGGCTTCTGCCGCTGCAGCGAAGAAGCGATTGGTGTAATCCCGGAGGCTCTCCTTCTCGCCTTGCTTGATGTTGGCGAGCACCATGTCGGAGATGACCATTCGAGTTCGGCCAATGAAGTGAGCGATTAGCTCCCACTTCAGATGTTCGTAGGAGGAGAGGTGACCCTTAGGGAGTTTAATGAACCAGCTGAATGCCGCCCCTTTCAGAGTGTTCGCCAAGAGGTGGCATTTGGTGGCCTCATCTGGCTGGCGATAACGGACCGCGGCCTCGAACCCCTGTATATGCTCGCGGGGGTCAATCGCGCCTTTATAAGCTTCAAGCTGGGGCAGCCTGAAGTCTTCCGGGACTGAGGCTAGCCGGATGGCGTCAGCAAATGGGGCGTTGCTGTCCATTGGGCCGAAAAAAGGATCAGGCCCATAGTGGGGGGCCTAAACTCCCGGAAAGAGAGGATCTCTCCCTGCGAGAAAAGGAGGGAAAGCAGGTAGAAGGAAAGTAGGCTATGGTAGAACGTCAGAAGAGGATTCTGATGGACCTCCTGGAGGCAAAAGGGGCGCTTGGAAGGCTAAGAAGAGTCAGACGTCTGAACGGAAGGCACAGCAACGGGAGGCAAGGGAGTAGGGGCCTCCACACCCAGGGAGGTGGTATAGGGGCCGCGGCAACCGGCCGAAGAGGTGCAGGAGCCGCCGCGACCGCCGCGACCGGCAGAAGAGGTGCAGGAGCCGCCGCGACCGGCGGGAGAGGTGTAGGAGCCGCCGCGACTGCCTGAGTCTTCCTGAGAATCAAGGCCTGTTGGGCTGTAAGGCCAGTGACTAGGTCGGTAAGGTTCGCCAGCATCCCCTGTAGCTTTGAGACGCGGGTACCTCTAGAGGAGGAAGTAGATCCGGAGCGACGCCGAGATGTTGAGGCGGAAGCCTCATCACCTGGCGCCCGAACAAAAGGTTCACCCGCACATGCGCTTCGGGCGGCAGAGTTGGTTCTGCACGTTCTAGCCACCATCTTTCCAGAGTCTCAATGAAAGCACCAGAAGATATTGACGTAGAATGTAGGGGATCCCAAGAAACACTGAAAAAGAGAGAGTCCTGAGAGACAGCGGCGCACAGAAAGCTAAGCCTGACAGTTAAAGCTTAAGAGAGAGTTTGGGGCATCCAGAAGAACATACAGTAATTTAAGGTGGTTCAGAGAGGAGTTCCCCTATGTCCACCGGGCGTTAGTGAGAGTTTGACAATGAATCAAAAGGGTAGTTGGAAGACCAGTACAAAGAACTTACAAGAGGAAGAGAGAATGAAAGAGAGCTTTTCTTGTTCTCCAGCTCTTGTTTACAAGGGATGATGGAGGAGGGATTCTGCTCTTCCTGGGGTGAGTCCTCAGTTTTCTCTCTCTTTTGGATCTTTCCTGTTCAAGGGTATTTGTAGGCAGTGGATGGCATAGCTTCTTCCCTGGTTTTCTGGAAGGAAAAGTGCTAGGCCCGTCCTGATGGTCCCTCAGCTGCCGGCCCTTGGGGAGCCGGGAGTAGTGGGTGGAGAGATTTTATCCTCCTTGTCTGTAGTGATCTCTCTAGGGATTCGCGTTGGCTGGAGCATGCGAGTCCTAGGTTTGTACGTCAAGGAAAAGCACGCCACCTTGGGAGCAGTGCGGTCAAGGCACACTTAAAGTGACAGGCGAGGCTGGGAAATGTCGTTTTCGACGTTACTAGGAGATGGCTTTGCATCGTCGTGAACGATACTTGGCTGAACCCTCGTGGCCGGGGTTGGAGGTCTGTAAGAATAAATAAATAGATCAGTGAATAAAGTAAGACTAATGCCAGCTCGGCGCCACGTGCACGGTTGTGATGCCGCTTTGGAATCACGTATTAATATTTATTATTAAAAAAATTTTAAAATTATCATTATACCCTTCTCTCTCTCTCCACCCGATCCGACGGCCGCCCCACCCCGCGAGGCCGCGCACAGTCGCAGCGCCACTCCGCACGGCCGCCGGATGGGGAGGAGGAGGGAGGGAGCCTCTTTTTCCTCCCGATCTGGCGGCTGCGCCACCCCGCTGCTAGAAGCCGTCTGAGGCTGCGCTTAAGCTAGAGTAGCACTAGGATGGGTAACATCCTGGGAATTATTCAATTATACAGTTCTCTAAAACTAAAACGGATAATATTTTTATATTAGAATCATGGGATATTACAGCAGTCACGCACCTCGTCCAATGGGTAGCGCCTGCCCACTCCACTGGCCGTTTGCCAAAGCGGAAGAGACCAAACGAGAGAGAGAGAGAGAGAGAGAGAGAGAGAGAGAGAGAGAGAGAGAGAGAGAGAGAGAGAGAGAGCTGAGGGAAAGCTAAAATTGTAATTTTATAAAATTTAATAATAATAAATTAAGAAATTTTTTTTTGATAATCAAAACTAAGATAATAAAAATTTAAATTCACAAATATAAGAGGGCTGGGGTTAGCTCTTTGAGAGAGAGAGAGAGAGAGAGAGAGAGAGAGAGAGAGAGAGAGAGTTAGAGTCTGGGCCCCCTTTTCTTATTACAATGAGATTTTTATAGTTTAAACATATCTTAGATCAATATCTTCAAAGAAATGACTTGGAGCAGTCATTTTAGAAAAATGACTTCTGTCTCTAACATGACTCTAATGATGACAGCGCACTCAAAGCATGGTGGTCTGCTCGTACAGATTGCACGGTCCCTGCAAGTCTATCATACCTCTTAAAAATAGCATGAGGGCCTTTACTTATACTTGACTGTGTAGGCAGTTCAGCTTGGAGAGTTCAACTTGGGTTCCTCGGAGTGGGCTTTTCTTCGTGTATCTGCCACTGAACTTTCCTTGTGCATTTGCCACGTCGACATCCACATGTACGCTCTAGATGCGCTAACGCAGATCCAAATACAACATGCCTCTCCATCAGTCCTGGTGTGATGTGCATTGATGCGCGTGCCACTTCCTGCAGTTGTCACGCACGCGGCGAGACTCTTTATAAATCACTTGTGGGCCAGCGCTTGGGAGTGCTTTCTTTCTTCTGGTAGAGTAATGATGTCTTTATATGAGAGCTTTTCTAAGGATGCGGATGATGAGATCCCACTTGCCAGGCACACGTCACAAGCAGGACAAGGGGCTCCTTGGAGGCCTGCTATTCAAGAGGAGGCGCTGAAGAGGCCTCAGATCAACTTCTCTGGTTCAGGGAGAACTCCCACTGAAGTAGGGAATTTGAGGGGCGCTGCGCGTGCTCCGTCGAGGCCTGCTTTCAAGGGACAGAGCGAGGGCATTCACACAATTTCTCAAGTGGAGAACACCATCACCCTGGCGGAAGATGAAGCACCACCAACCGCGAAAGTTGGGGTAGCTTTGCCTCAGATTCCTCCTCCAGCTGCAAAAGTCGTCGATGCCCCGATGCAGGGCCATGCGCCACCAGCAGTGATTCCACCTCCCATCGCTGCAACAGCTGGCCCAACTGCTCCTGCTGCATCGACCCTGCCCGATGCTAGCTCCGTAGGTTTGCCGCATAGGCCTTCGCACGAATGGTTTGTCGCTGTCTTGATGAGATCGATGGGCGCAACTCGCTGGTTGCAAGTGGGGAGCAGGTGGTGGCGGTCGAATAGAAGCTCAATGAGGCCTTGGAGCTTTTACAAAGGTTGGAGCTTACAGAAGTAGAGGAGACGATAGCCGACCTGGAATCGAAGTGTGCCAGGCAAGAGAGCGACTGGAGGTGGCATCGGCGCAGGTGAAAAAGCTTCAGAAGGAGAAGGTTACTTTGGAAGCCCGTGTTGAAGAGCTAGTCGAGGAGAACCGCCGTCGAACAAAATTTGCTTGGGCAGTTCGGAGCCTTCTCGCAGTGCGAGAGTTCCAACTTCCTCCCTTATGGGATCTTTTTTCTCTCTCCTTTTTTTTGAATGATAAGTTTGTAACAAAAAAAGTTATTTAATGGAACGTCTTTTTGCAAGATATGATTATTAATATGTTTTGAATTTTGAATTTCGTGATGACTATTGAGGCGACCGAGGGGATGCGCATGTTTAGTAGCCCTTGGTTTTTAGGGCGGTAAGATAGGATGGCCAGATTGTGGTCTAGGGAAGTGGAACCATCGAGACGGGGGCTATAAAAGGTTCAGCGATCGCAGTGGTCCCAATCTCTATCATTTTTTTGTGATTGCGATGGCTAAGAAGTCGCATAGCCAGGTGAAGGAGATGTAGGATGACTTCCGGTGTGTGGCCGAAGAGATGTGCTGCCTTCCTCTACACACATTCGATGCGGAGGTTGAGCAAGTCTGGGGGAGAGATTCTCAGCTAGGACTAGAGTTCCCTTCGGTAGACGAGACCTTCATGACCCCGCCAAAGGGGAAGATCGCAGTTTCCCTTCATCACCTCCGTGGCGAGCCGTTCCTCCCTTTCCAGCCTGATTTTGTGAACATCTTCAACCATTTTGGCATCAACTCAATGCAACTCTCTCCGAACGCGGTGACGATCTACTGCCTCATCAAGGAGTTGTAGCGCCGAAGAATCCCTTAGGACGTAGAGATCTTCAAGGAGGTTTTTCGGTAGGAGGCGAATCCTCATTTGCATAGGTGCTTTGTCTTGAAAGGGAAATACTTCCAAGTGTTCAAGGTAAGGGACACTGGCTTCACGGACTAGTACAGGAGGTTCTTCTTCGTCGTGGACTGATACAGGAGGTTCTTCTTCATCGCGGACTGATACAAGAGGTTCTTCTTCATCGCGGACTGATACAGGAGATTCTTCGTTGTTGATCCTAAGGGAGCGAGTTTCATCATCCTCCAAAGGGTCAGCGAAGCACAGTTCGTGGGAGAGGGTATTGACTTTGAGAATCCTCATCTCCAAGTGGTGGACGAGATTCACAAGCACATCCATGACGTGGTGGATTATTTGAGGCTGCTGGAAGATGATGTCCGAGCTTATACAGGTAAGGCCTCTAATTGTTCTTTTGATTCAGCTTGGTACTAATGTTTTCCCTTGACAGGTCACCTGCAACTCGAACTGGCGTGGTTCCACCTTCATCAGATTGGGAGCAAAAGAGTCCCGCATGATAGGGCCGGCCCGTCACTGCCACCGGCTCAGAGGAGGAGAATGGGTCCGACAGAGGGGGACTCTTCGGCTAGGGCTGCTGCCTCTGAAGGCGATGATCTTGACCTGGCATACATTGACGACATTCAAGTTAGCGATGATGCCGAAAAGGGGTGCGAGGGCGACAGACATTCGGAGGACACTCATGCTGAGGGCGTGGCGGCCTCCGACGATCGAAGTGTCGAGGAGTCCATGGAGACTCTTTGAGAAGAGCCTTCCCTTCATGGCCCCGAATAGAGAGGGTTGGATTCAATAACAACACTTAGTGCTAGATGTGCGGATTTGGCAAAGGCAGTAAGGATTTTAATCCTGTCTTTTTGGATCCAGCTATTCGTAACGGGTTTTATTTTGCAACTCCAGGAAGTGCAAAGGGTGCTTGGAAGGGATGCGATGGCGCAGGAGAGGAAGGCTAAGGAGTTGGAGCTCAGCTCCTAGAATCAGAGCACCAGCACCATCTCACTGAAAAGCACCTGCTTTCGGCCATGCGGGGCTTCGAAGACTAACCGGCGGGATGCTGAACTCTAGCGACTCCTAGAGGAGTCTCTTAGCCATAGTCGCAAGGAAGCCCACGAGGAGGGAGTTGTCGATTGGGTGTTTGCTGGAGTTCAAGGCGATTGTCAAGAAGGCCTTAGGGAGCTCGGTCAATATGCTAGGCTTGGCTCTCCTTGATCAAGAGATGATGAGGCGCGAGGACCTCAAAGGACTGGACATGGAGGAATGCATCCGCTCAAGAAATTATTTGTACAAGTGTCCATTTTTTAAGATGTTAGCGGAGCGGTTAGAGAAGTTCGCCTTCGTGTTGCGCCTGAAGGTGCCCATCCCTGCTACCGAGACCGAAATGGCAAGATAGAAGAGATCGCCGAAAGTAGTCCCCAACAGGAGGAGGAACGGGGTGCTCGGGGAGACGAGGCCATGGAGGAGCCTTTAACCGTGTCACTGCTGCATTCACAGGACTCGCTGGAGGGAGTTCCCCGCACACCTAATGCTGATATTGAAGTAGACTCCTCCTCTCAGACTTTGAGGAGGGACAGTAGAATGTAAATTTTTGTATTTTCCTTTTTTGCATGGAACAGCTGTAACTTTTTCATTGTAAATAAAAGAATATTTTCTTTTATTCAATTGTGTTGCTTTATTATGTGACAGCTCCATTGTGGATGAGTGTTGGTTAGTTTGGGTTCTTAGTGAAAGGGAGACTTTCTAGACGCTAAGCTAGGATAGGTGGCCTAAAACTTCGAGAAGGGGAGTGCTCTTGACTGTCAGTCTTCTTAGTGCTAAGTTAGGACAGAGTGACTTGGGACTTCAAGAAGAGGAGTGCCCTTAACTGCTAGTTGTCTATATGCTAAGTTCACATTGAGAGGCTTGGGACTTCAAGAAGAGGAGTGCCCTTAACTGCTAGTTGTCTATATGCTAAGTTCACATTGAGAGGCTTGGGACTTCAAGAAGAGGAGTGCCCTTAACTGCTAGTTGTCTATATGCTAAGTTCACATTGAGAGGCTTGGGACTTCATGAAGAGGAGTGCCCTTGATTGCCAGTCGCCTAAGCACTAAGTTCAGATTGAGAGACCCAAGACTTTAAGAAGGAGAGTAACCTTTACTGTCAGCCGCTTAGATGCTAAATTTAGATTAAGAGGCCTGGGACTTCGAGAAGAGGAGTACCATTGACTGCCAGTCACCTAAGCGTTAAGTTCAAATTAAGAGGCCTGGGACTTCGAGAAGGGAAGTACCCTTGATTGCTAGTCAGCTAGGCGCCAAGTTCAGATTAAGAGGCCTGGGACTTTAGAAGAGGAGTACCATTGATTGCCAGTTGCCTAGGCGTTAAGTTAGTATTTTAAGATAGCATTTCGTATCATAGCCAAAGCTTTGCAAATGGTGTACAATGTTTTCATGGATAGAATTTTTTGATATTGTTGTTGCTCTATGTTCTAGGAAGAAGAGTGTCATCTTGCCTTGCTAGTTTGTAGGTGTTCGATTCCAATACATTGCGGATGATGAAGGGGCCTTCCCAATTGGAATCGAGCTTTCCTGATGTCATATCTCTTCTAGCGACATTTTTTAACTTCAAGACAAGTTTGCTTTCTTGAAATGGCCTTCTCTAGATGTGTTTATTGTAGTATTTTGCGATCCACTGTTTGTCTTCAACTTGTTTGAGTGTAGCCAAATCTCTATTTTCTTCGAGACGATCGAGCTTGAATCTTCTATTGTCGTCATTCTGCTTTTCCCACTTTAGGAGAGCTTGAAGCTCGAAGCTGCTGGTGTGTTCGACATGGAGGGAGTAGACTCCAGTTCGACTAAGATGAGTGTTTCCCCACCGAAAACTAGAGAGTGCAACATTTGACTAGTGGCAGGCGCTGTCATGCAGTTGATTCCCCAAATTACTGCTAGCAGCTCGGCGGCCCAAGATGACCCAGCCCCTTCGAGTCATCTCTTCAGCTCTTTGAGGAAGTTTTTATTCGTCGCCTTAGCTTGCCCGTTTGTCTGGGGGTGACAAACCAATGCAAATTTTAGATTTATGTCATTTTCAAAGCAGAGGTCTGGAACAGCGTGGCTTGTGAAGGTAGTTCCGTTGTCTCAAGCCAGGGAGAGGGAAATCCTAAATCGACATATGAGTTGTGTCCATATGAAGTTTCTCACACCCGCACTGGTTAGTTGTGCTATTGCCTTGGCCTCCACCCATTTGGAGAAATAATCAGTTGCCAATAGCACGTGTCGCAGATTTCTGCTTGATTTCAGAAAGGGTCCCAAGAAGTTGATCCCTCACATCAAAAAAGGGCCAAGAGCTTACTAGAGGCTGCAGTTGTGTCGCAAGTTGCCTTGGAATGTTCGAGTAGAGTTCACACTGGGAGCACCTCTGGCTGAACTCCTTGGCGTCCTTGTGGATGCTTGGCCAATAGTATCCCTGGCGCAGGACTTGCAGAGTGAGGTTCCGTCTGGCAGCATGGGTCCCACATTCGCCTGAGTGGATCTGTTCGAGCACAGTTTTGGAGTCCTCTTTTTGAATGCACTTTGCCAGGGGCCACGAATAGCAATGCTTAAATAATTGCCCTTATAATAAAACATACCTTGCGGCCCTTACCCAACATTGTGCCTGTCGGTTGGGAGTTCCCCTGTCTAAAAGAACTGCAGGATTTCGTCCATCTAGCTTTCGGGGTTGGAGTTGACATTGAAGACCTCATGATCATTACAGGCAGATGCCAAGATGTCTTGGGCATCTCTCCTTTCCTTCTTGGCCAGCTCATCTGCGAGAGTGTTCATTTCACGGGAATGTGAAGTAGGAGAGCCTAGGCGAAATACTGCAACATGCTTTTGGACAGTTACAAATACTTCTTGAGTATCCCATCTTTCGTCTGATAGATCCCCCTTAACTAGTTTATCATCAGCTTGGAGTCGATGTATATGCGGAGGAACTAAGCTCCAAGACCTCTAACAAACTTGAATTCGATGATGAGGGTCTCATACTTAACCTATTTGTTCGTGATGGGGAATTGGATTGCCCAGGGGCTGGTGAGGTTGAAGCCAATCCTTGAGTGTGTTGTTCGCCGGAAGCTCCGTCGACATTGAGGGTCCAGGGTAGCTGGTTCTCTAGAGGCTCCGGTTGTTCTATGGTGACCAGTTCGGTGACAAAGTCGGCAAGCACCTGGCTTTTCGAGGCTGATCTAGAATAGAAATCCACGTCGAACTTCGAGAGCTCCATGACCCACTTCGGCAACCTTATGGAGACTTCGAGGGATTGGAGCACTCTGCGAAGGGGCTGGTCGGTCACCACCTTGATGGAGTGGGCCTAGAAGCAGTGGCGCAACCTGCGGGCGGCAACTATTAGTGCAAAAGAGAGCTTTTCGAGAGGAAAGTACCTCAGCTCGGTGGCATTCAGCATATGGCTGACATAGTGAATAGGGCGCTGTCGGCTGGCTTCTTCACAAACGAAGACTGCCTACACTGAGTTGTCGGTGGTGCTGATGTAGAGAAAGAGAGCATCTCCTGGGAGTAGGGCAGAGAGTAGTGGAGGCGAGAGCAGATACTTTCTCAGCGACTCGAAGGCCTACTGGTAGTCGTCGTTCCAGACTGCGTACTCTCCTCAAAGGACCTTGAAGAATGGAAGGTGCCATTCTCCAGATCTAGATATGAACATGCTGAGAGCAGTGACCCTTTCGTTCAACTTTTGAATGTCCGCGATTGTTTGTGGGGGTTTCATTTCAAGGATAGACTGTATCTTTTCAGAATTCTCCTCGATCCTCCTGACCGACACCATGTGGCCCAGAAATTTACCATAGCCTGCATCGAAAATGCTCTTCCATGAATTCAACTTGATGTTGCAGGTGCGGTAGGGGTCGAGTGTTTCGCGAAAGTCGCTCAAATGTTCCTCGCCACTTCTGCTCTTGATTAGAATGTTGTCCACATAAGCCTCTACGTTGCGCCCCTTTTGATATTGAAGACATTGTCGACCATCCACTAATATGTTGCCCCCACATTCTTCAAGCTGAACGGCATGACCTTGTAGCAGAAAGTTCCCTGATCTGTAATAAATGAGGTATGCTTCTTGTCTTCTTCAACCATTCGAATTTGGTGGTAGCCGAAGAAGGCATTCACGAAACTCATTACTAAATACCCCGCCGAAGAGTCGACGAGCCTGTCTATCTTCGACAAGGGATAACAAATCCTTGGAGCAGGCTTTATTCAGGGCAGGCTTTGTTCAGGCTAGTGAAGTCCACGCACATTCGCCATTTGCCCGTACCGGCCACGACATTCGGCAGCCATGACAAGTATGCGATCTCCCTGTTCAAGCCGGCTGCGAGGAACTTTTCGACCTCTTCTCTGATTGCTCGCTGCTTCTCTCCTCCAAAGCTCCTTTTCATTTGTCTAATGCGAGAGTCACGTCGGTTTTGAGGCTTAATCTATGTTCGGCAACGCTCCAGTCTATCCCAAGTATGTCCCTAGGTCCCCAAGCAAAGACATCGAAGTACTCAGAAAGCAACACTGTTAAAGTAAGCTTCTCATTTTCAGGAAAGTCTTTAGAGATTAGTACAGATTTTCCATCAGAGATGATTACATGGTCATTTTGGTCAACAGGAGGCGGAGTTTGGTCCCTGGGGTCCAGGTGATCTGTGTGGAGGCGAGAGCTAACATCGAAACATTTTCTAGCTCCTACTCTGTCACCCCTAATAGTGGCGATGCTGAACGGTGTGGGGAACTTGATGCATAAGTGGAAGGTGGAGGGAACCATACGGAATGCCACCATCAAAGGCCATCTGAGAATTGCGTTGTACCCAGAGGGCGCGTCAATGAAGATGAAGTCAACTTGTTTCGTCTCCCACCTGAGGCCAACTTCGAGGGCGATGAGCAACAAGGCGTAGCCTGCAGGTCAGTAGACGTCTTCGGAGAAGCTAGATACAGTCATGGAAGGAGGGAGGGGCTTGTAGGGGCCGACACCCATTTCTTTAAAGCCACGTAGGTAGAGGATATTGACTGAGCTCCCCGTGTTGACCAGGGTTCGGTGGACGTCGCATCCCTCGATTTCAGCAACAATCACGATGAGGATGTCGCGATTACCGCCTCCTTCGGAGAGGTCACATGTAGTGAATGTAATATCAGGCAAAGTTAAGGGGGCCACGGCGCATACCTGAGGGCAACTCGGAGTCTGGCAGGTGTAGTTGAAGCCGAAGATCGACAACATAGCTTTCTTTCCACTGGCCTTCGATGATGTCGAAGTTGAAGGCAGGGCCGCTAGGGGCTCGTCCTGGGGGATTAGCGCCTGCGCCATTTTTGATGGTAACTCTTCGACCTTTTTGTAGTCGGTGAGGAAACCTTTCTCTTTATATTCATTAATGAGTGCCCGAAAAAAGTAGCACTCATGCAGGAGGTGACTGTAACGCTAATGAAACTTGCAATATTTGGTCGAGTCGTCGCTTGGTTGGGGTGGCTAGCGTTCGCCACGGTTCTGGATGAACCATTTGACCTTAAGGATTGAGAATATCTCCTCAATGATGTACACCGACGTCTAAGTGCTAGGAGAATTACCATCAAACTTGCGCTTCCCATGAGGGGGGGGGGATTTCCAATCTCAAAAATCTCTTGTGAGTACTCTGCTCCGGCTTCGAGGTGTCGTCCTTTTTATCTTGAGGAGAGGTGTCTTCCTTCCTGACGCTTGCCTTGAGGGCTTTTGCATCCTCTAGATGGATGCGCTTTTCGGCTTGGTCCCTTACCTCTGAGATGGGAGACAAAGGGGGAGAACATTAGATAGGATCTGGGCCTCTTTTTTTTTATTACAATGAGATTTTATAGCCTAAACTTGTCTCTGGGTAGTCACTTTAAAAGAATGGCTTAGAGTGGTCACTTCAAAGGAATAATTTTCATCTCTTGCTTTACTCTAATGATGACTGTTAGCTCAGAGCATCGTAGCCTTACTTGTACGAAATTTATGGACCTGCAAGTAGACCATACTTCTTAAAAGCAGTATGAGGGCCTTTGCGTTGTACTTGACTGCGTGGGCAATTCGTCATTGGATATTCATCAGGGGTTGTTCATATATGTCCTTTCGTCATGCGTCTGTCGCCGAATTCTCCTTGTACTCTTACCATGTAAGCGTCTCTACGTGTATGTTTCAGATGTGCCAGCGTGAATCCAGGTGCAACAGAACGCAGAAAATATCGGCATTTAATTTATAGATTTCTTCCATTAATCAAGGCCGCAAAAATATCATCTTGCTAACCTTAATCCAACAGGATTCCTACAACACGTTGTGACCAATAGCGCTCTAGATACTGATCTTCTCAGATTCTTGACTGAGATAAGGTGGGATAAGGGCCAGAAATTCCGATTGGCCGGTTCAACCACTGGAGGTATCGCATCCGTTGAGTCTCCTTAAACAACCAATAGCCTACGGTCGGATTTGATTTCAACGTCAAGACCACAAGACTTCCCTGCCTTACAATAATGATAATAAAAATAACTGAGAGAGGACGTCTGCTGCGCGACTACACCAGAAGTCCAGAAAGAGCTTCGTGTTAGGAGATTAAGATGGCGAGCATCAGCAGCACCCAGGCGTCGCTCGCCTTTCCTCGGCCAAGATTCCTAACCGGCTCGACCGGCAAACTCGCACGAGACTTGGCTGGGGCTCGGGCGGCAGCGCCCACCACCGGATCGAGTACCACCTCCCTCAAGGTCGAGGCCAAGAAGGGGGAGTGGCTCCCCGGCCTGGCCTCCCCGGCCTACCTCAATGGCAGGTGATTTATTGAATTTACGTACACGAGTGCAGGGGAAGAATGATAAAATTTGAAAAAAAAACGAGAGGATTGATTAACGATGTCTGCAGTTTGCCTGGTGACAATGGGTTCGACCCCTTGGGGATGGCAGAGGACCCGGAGAACCTCAGGTGGTATGTGGAGGCGGAACTGGTGAACTCGCGGTGGGCGATGCTGGGAGTGGTAGGGATGCTGCTGCCTGAAGTGTTGAACAAGATCGGGATCATCAACGCGCCAAATTGGATCGACGCCGGCAAGGCCGAATACTTCGCCTCCTCCTCCACGCTATTCGTCATTGAGTTCATCCTCTTCCACTACGTCGAGATCCGCCGCTGGCAGGACATCAAGAACCCTGGCAGCGTCGACCAGGACCCCATCTTCAAGAACTACAGACTGCCCCCACATGAAGTCGGCTACCCGGGGGGCATCTTCAATCCCCTCAACTTCGCCCCCACTGTCGAGGCAAAGGAGAAGGAGCTTGCCAATGGTGGGTGAGACGAAGAGAATTAATGTCAATAACTAGTTCAATTCAAACTATACTTAAAAGCAGTTGCAACATATACCTGCATTACATCTTCTACGAATTAATGGCTGCAGGGAGACTAGCGATGCTGGCGTTTTTGGGATTCGTGGTACAGTACAACGTCACCGGAAAAGGACCTTTCGAAAACCTGCTGCAACACCTCTCCGACCCATGGCACAACACCATCATCCAAACATTCATCAGGGGCTGAACCTCATCAGTTTATAGCTTGGACCTCTTTCCCCTCTACTACTATCTATAGCTCTCTTTTAACATTTTATCAATGAATCTTTTCCTCGCCTCACGCTGGTTGCAGTCTTTTCTTGTCATGAGTTATTTGGATGTAGAACTTCTTCATATATATGATGTTGAAATTCCAATTTACGCAAAACTTACGTTAGTTCCTAACTTCACAAGAGTTTTAAATATGGACCTCTTTCAGCTAGCAGGCAGCCTATTTGATTAAAAATATGCATGTTATAGAAAGACAAAAACCAAGTATATTACATCGCTGAAAATATGAACAGTTTAGCATTCAAAAAAAAAAAAAAAAAGAGCAGTTAGAAATAGGAAATTATTGTGTTGAAAAAAAAAGGCCGAGCAGTGACAACTACCGATGCCATATTTTTTTTGATAGTAAATAGACGCCACATTTATTAAATAATAACACGTGCAATTACATCCTTAATTAAATATAAAAGTAACGAGAGAAGCGGCAAAAAAATACAGTAGTTCTGACCTTCTGGTTGTACATTTTCCAAATACAATGCTCAATATTAAGCTCCCAATTCTAATCCTGCTAACAACATGCTATAATGCCATGTTATCTTGAACGTTTTATTTGCCTTTGTCATCCGTAGCTCTACTTCTCACCGTGTTCAACACGTACACCCCCTACCCTACAGTAGTATAACTGTTGAAAAAGCATTACGTCCAAGTCTATACAACCGTATTTCAGTTCTACAAGGAATGCACATTCCTAAAAAAAGATCAAAATCAACATGCAAAATTTCAACAACTTGAATGCACAGAATGTGAAAGCTACCGTAGGATGCAGTAACAGGGATGGAAGGGATAACAAAATACAGAAACAGCGTATGCTCTTGCCTCAAGATGCTGATGATGGAGATTAGGAACAAATGATCTTATGATGGCTAAAGGAAGCAAGTAATATTGATATTTTCAAAATGCATCAAAAACTATGATTCAATTCTATCAAACATCACAAATCTACATGAAGTTCACACATATTACAGATAAATACAGCAATAACACAAACAATTCAAAAAAAATGATCATTAACTCCCTGAGATGTTTTCAGGAGTAAAACCAATCATCAGGAATTGAAGCAGTGCAAATAGCTCTCCTATTGGGTAAATATGTTCCAGTGATGATCCGGTGACAGGTTTTCCTTAATTTTTTCAAGTTTCTTGAGAATCTCTAAGAATGATGGTCTTTGATTCATATCTGAAGCCCAACATTGCTCTGTCAATCTAGCAAAGGAAGGCAAAATAAATGTTAGGAAAACTACTTCATAAAGTTGGCAAGATATTGGATACAAAATATAATATAGAATATTTTATTTGCATAAAGATAACCAGGGAAAAGATCAAGCGTGCATGGAAATTTCTGCCGTAGAGAGCATCAAAAACTTTTTTAAGTTCCAAATTTTTCCATGTTGAACCCTATTTCTAATGGAGGGCATTAAAGATTTAATTATAGCCTAGACATTTTCTGTGTCAAAGAGAGCTACTTCAAGAGCCTAAAACCTACAGAAAAAGCAACTATACATAAAAGATCAATGGGCACAATTTGCGAGGGCACAAAGGGAAAACGGCTTACTCCCTCAACTCCAGGATGTATCCTTTTGAACGAAATGTTGGACGGCGTCCCTCAGCCACAAACTTGGCAGCTTCATAAGGTTCATAGTTAGCAAGTGGAGGATCTCCTTCAAGCATCTATTTGTACATGGCAGCATCAATATGCAATCATGTAAAACACTGGATATAGGTAGCTATCAATTACCTTTAAGCCAGCATTACCTCATAAAGTATCATTGCAAATGAAAACACATCAACTTTCTTATCATATTTCCTGTGTTTGAATACTTCAGGCGCCATGTAGCGATCTTCCATTCTCATAAAGGATAAGAATATCAGTTCATTAAACAATACTGCAATATTTCCAGAAGAATGAATTTTGACACCTACAGCTTCCAGTTTCTCCAGTCATTTTGTATACATCATGTGAGTTCTGGACTCTTATGAGCTTGCTTAGCCCAAAGTCTCCCACCTTTAGATGATCTGCATTGGAATTTACCAATAGGACATTCCTGAAAATCTTCTTGTTCAGTAAACATGAGTACTATACCATGGTAAGTAATTTAAGGATAACCAACAGACTCACCTTGGTTTCAGATCCCGATGAACTATGACATTGGGCTCATTATGAAGATAAGCCATACCCCTTGTTTAAGTACACAAACAGATAAGGATAGATAAGCCACAAAACCACAAAAGCTTGGTCTTGTTAAAATAAATGTTGTTGGTCCCGAGTAATAAAGAAATATATCCATATGTTGGCATATTCGCATTCTGCTCTATAACTAGAAACAAGCTAAAGTGATTTCAAACCTCAAATAAAAATATGACTAACAAAAAGAAAGTTTCATATACTCCTGACCGTAAATTACATAAAATCCCCTTGAGTTAGCATTATTTATAGAGTGACAGGTCTACTTTCAAAAAAAAAAGGTCTACTTTAACTTAAAGCATCACATCTCTTTTTGAACTACAATGAAAGGAAAAAAGAAAAGACTGACACGATAACAGTAATGTCCTGACTGACAGCATCCATAATTTATCTTGTTACAATTGCAGTCCCCATATGAATTAATAGTAATCCATAGCAGGTATGTGTCGAGCATTCCATCATGAAAATAAGTTTTATCCAATGAAGTTATAAAGATGCGTGCAGAAGTAATTTGCATGAAATTACAGTATAGATTGTTACTGTCCCAGAAGTAGGAATGATTTCCATGTCTTATTATGGCGTTAAAAAACTATAGCTGCTTTTGCTACTTAATCTACTTACGTGGTTTAAATCTTTGTATGCTCACAATTAGATATGGAAGTTCTGCCTAACTAATTTTGGAATGTAAAGCTATACAAATATAGTAAAGAACTCAAACTAGGGCTACCACTGAGTTGAATCTGAGCAAGTTGGCCTCAACCAGCAACCCAGATTCTCAATTTTTCAGTTCAGTCAAGCTGAGTTACTAACCTTACATCTTAAATTAGACATGCTGTGGACATAGTGCTGTGGACATAGTGCTGTAGACACCAAAGTGCCTGTTATGGTCAAAAAGTTGATGATTGGCCAGATCGCAAGTTCACCATAAAGACCAGATCAACTTGATCCAGCCTGATTTTAGCTTTGCAAATTGCCACAATATCTGAACTTATCATAGTGTGAAGGAGATTCTACTCCAGAACCATCCACCAACCAAAATCCAAGGTTCGAACACAGCAAGAGGGAAGTCACTATTATGCAAGCTCGTCCTTGTGGAAGGAGTGTCTGAAGAAGCCAGTAGCTCTGACACTACCTCCAAAAAAAGATTGTCTGAGGATGTGTAAGAGGACTAAGAAGTAGCTAAATATATTCTACGGTTTTAGGAGATAAGGGAAGAAATGGAATAAACTCTCTTTAATCATGACTAGTTCCTCAAAAATCTGAATGAAATCAACGAGGAATACTTTAACGATATCCCTCTTAATCTCAACAAGAAAAGTATCATACCAGTCCCATCAGAAACATGAATTCAAAGATGGGATTATTTTTAAAAGAGTGGAGATAAAAGATCATTTTATCGACCACTTTTCTCATCGATCACTTCTCCTTTGATGTCCTTACGTCTATGAAAACAGGGTGAAGGAACCACAACTAAGAAATCAGCTCAAAAAAGAGTTTCATTTTTTCCAATGAAGAGATTCTTTCAAGCAACATTGAAGGATAGCTTTGGCCCATACTTTCAGTCAAGACCAGTCTTTCTAAAAATATAATAAAACAGGAGTCTTCATTAAATTTCCTAACTTGAATTCACACAAGAAGTTCTTTCATAAAACTGAACATTAGATATTTGTCCAAGTTTTTTTTTCTTCTTCCTATTCATCAACATTCATGATGCGTCATATTCTAAAAGCATTAGTATATTTCACACGCAAGTCCCACTTTGTTAAGACTCTGGCTTGCTGCTTTCCCTAAGGGTTAAGATATAGGGCTCATTTGGCTAAAAGCCAAAATGACTAAAGCCATAGCCAATATGTTTTTGTTATTAAAATAATATATAAAAAACATTTTATATCTCAGACAAAAAGAGCCTATCAAAGATAGCTGAAGAGGTGAAGAAGTTGGCTCAAAAAGCTAAAGAAAATAGCTTGAAACCTGAAGAGTATGCGGTGGGAACATCAATTCTTTAGTTCATCATTGTAATAGCACTTTCTCTATTTCTTATGAATTACTTTCATTTATTTTTGAAATTCTTTTTTTTTTGAAAATTGAATTACTTTCATTTTGCAGGGTGGTATATTCACTGTTTCGAATCTGGGAGGACCCTTCGGAATCAAGCAATTCTGTGCTATAATAAATCCTCCACAAACATGCATTCTGGCTGTGGGCTCAGGTAAGCCTCATAAATGGACTGGTGCAAGAGAGTCATCTACCCAATCAATTGTTAATGTGTGAAGTAACATTGTGGACATGTACACTCAAATAATGACAGCATTGGGAGGATGACCAACATCTTAGATGGTATCATGCAACAGATCATCGTTGAGTTTGGAAAATAGTGAATCTGCATGGTCGAAGGGTGGTTTCTTGATCAATAATACTTTAGTGTTCATATAACACTTAAGCAACTAGGTTAGGTTGATGGCTGAAGCTAATCAGAGGGGATGAAGATCTCATAAATACCAATTGATGTAGAATTGATAAAGTGAAAGGGAAGAGAAAAAAAAGACAGAAGGAAAAGAAAGGAGGAAAAGGGGATTAAGAATGAAATATTTTATTAATAAAAAAAGAAATTGGAAACTACAAATCAAATATGGCACTTAATATAGAGTTTTCAGCCGTACACTAATGGAGATACATAAAAACAATATTACATGTTTACTTAAAACAATTCAAATACTCAAAAGGATATGGAATGAAACATAATTATCCCCGCCAATTTTGATTCTCTATTTTTGTGCCAAAATTTACAAGTTCACATTCACACTGATCGATGACTAAATCTTCATCATTCTGTGTATCCACTAACACCATCATCTTCTCAATTAAAGAGCACATTATTCAACTTAAAATTCAATCTTAATCACTCGAATTAGCTTGTAAACGCCCATGTCTATTAAAGTGTAGGAACGCTTGCATATGTAACAGCATATCCAATTGCCAATATGATGCATCAATTGCAAGGGATGCCATTACCCTTTGCCCATTTACACAAAACCTAGACTCCAATGTAGCATATTACAAATAGGAAATGGCCTTAACAATTAATATCATCGAAGGGGGGCCAAAGATGGAGAGGCCCTAAATGTCCTTGAAGTTGATCCACTCGACGGAGGATGAGCAAAAGTTGTCATTAGCGACAGTGGTGCTAAAGTCCATGATGTTGTAGGCAGCCATTGCGATAATGTTGAAGGAAAGGAAGATAGGAAATTGAGAATGGAACTCATGATCTTCTTCATCACCATTGCGTTGCTACCATTAGAGAGCGCCAAGGGGAAAGGGAGAACAAAGAAGGGCAATGGAGGGGTAGCACTCAAAGCTCACACGGACACCATCATCTTTCCTCCGCTTCCCAATCCCAACCCCTCCGCACACAGCCTATGCGCCCTCGTCATGGTGAGCTCAAATCCAGAAGAGGCCAAGCCCCACGTTCATCAACAACACTTCTTCTCCGAGCATTACGTGACCTGTGCACCATCTCGCAGCTCACACGCTCTAGCGAACCCATGATGCACAATCTCATGGTCACAGACCTCACCAACTTCCTCTAGCTTCCTCTTAGATCTCATCTCATCGCCAGCCGCTTTCCTTGCTAACTACTCTCCTCATCGGCTTTATCGCTGGCTCTTTCTATGATATCTTAGTATCAGTAGCTATCTTTGCAACCTTACCCATCTTTACAATCAAGGGATCTCTTTCGGACTACATTTTTGTCTTTCTAGGATCACGCACTTTATCTTAACTGAAGTAGCCGACCAAGTGCGATCCTTTCTCCTCGTGATCGTGAAGCTTGTAAGAGATTGCGAAGCTAATCCTCTCTTCTCGCGATCACCACAATGCTGATCTTTCTCCCAGCAATCGACCATAGAGTCTTTATCTCTTTGCGTAGACTTTCGTGGCACTGATTATAGCATTGATCAATAATTACACACTCTCTGGGCTTCCCGCAACTATCTTACTTGTGACTGCCTAGCTCCTCGCAATCATCATGCACACAATCCACATCTCATGGCAGCAGCTACTCTACTCGACGCCTCATTGCTCCTCTCTCCCACACATCATCACTTGTGCGTTGCAGGATAGCCTTTGTCGGGCTCCTCCTCTTCCCGATTGCCTCATTCTCAACTGCCCTCGTCGTCTGAAGATCTTGTTGGCTCACCTCTCAAATCTCGCAAACACTTCTTTTGGCCACTCTTCGACTCACTGCTCCTCTTAATGGTAATAAAAGAATATGCTCATTTAATTCTCAACTATTTATAACAAAATGTATCTATAAAGACATATGCTCCGGCTTGAGCAGGAGTGTTAGAAAATATTCTAGAATTATATAACTCTTATCTATATTTAAATTATTTAGGCTTGTCATCTATTTATTTGGTCATCTATTTTGTAACTTTGTATACCTATATAGGATGATATTTTTCAATTTATTAGATTTTCTTTATTTCATTGTATTAATCTCATATATTATAAATAGGTTTCTTTCTTTATTCCGGTAGAATAAAAAAGTATCATATTCCAATCAACAATAAACTTCAATTACAAATAATATACATTCAATTTGATGTAAATTCATATTTTTCAAAGTTGTAAAGCATTTTTGAACTTTAGTACATCGACTCTTCTAAGAACTACTGATTTGTTTTGTTCAATTTATATTAATATTGTCTCTGTTTGTTTGTAATTTGGACATAAAGAGAGCTTTAAACAAAAAGGTAAAGGCGTAAATTATATCCCATGAAAAGATATAATAAACGTGTTATATCAAAAGAGCTTATAAAGCTGAAATTTGGAATGCAAAAATTATAAGTAAAAAGATCAGAGAAGGAAAAAAGAAGTATGCTAAATACCTGGCAATGTCAAGTGCAAAATTGATAGCTGTCGCTGGACCAAGAGAGCCTTTTTCCTTTAGAAATTGATGGAGATCCCCCTTTGACAGAAAAACACACACAAGAGATAAACATTAGATAGCAGGACAAAATCTTGCAAACATGCAACTGTACAGAGACATTAGATAGGCATTTGTACCCCACGCAGGTACTCTGTGATTAGCATCAGTGGTTTCCTTTCAGTTACCGCCCCTAAAAATTGGACGATATTTGGATGACGCAGCTTCACTAGCAAATTAACCTCATGTCTGAAGTCTTGGCTGAATCATTAAAACATGAATACTAGTTAATAATTCTTTCACATAAGTCATACACTTAACTTATTTGGGAACTACTGTTTCTCAGTTATAACCATCATAAACATAGTAAACCAAGTTATCATCAAAAAGAAGAAAAAAAACAAGAAAAGGAAACTAGGCATGTAAATACAATCAAGATAACTTAAAAGGCTGTGAATCAACTGACAAGCATATTCCATTCACCCGTCTGGTCATCTGATCAATTAAGGGTTTCGGTCAGGTAAAATGAACCAACAATAAAATATGAACAGAAAGCATTTTAATTTTGTTAGTTGGTAAGAACCTTTCCAAACTAAATAAACAAATTTTGACTGAACACATGCACGTTTGCATATAAGCACTAACATATTTGAAATAAGCAGATTTATGTAACATACATATATAAGTAGATATATATCAGCAGTATTATGAGATTTTGCCTAAAAGGTTTTGAAAACTGAAAAAATAGAAAACTAGAATTCACTGATCACCTCACAGTAAACAAAAAAAATTAATTGTAAACCAAAACAACTTTTATGGATTTAAATGAACTAATGCACAACCAAATAACTAGGGCAATTTAATAATTTAAGTTTGAAATGCCTTGCAATCTCCTGTAATGTAATCAGGATTTAGTCAAATCTCATACCATTGTAAAAGCTAGGCATTAATGTAACATTGCACCATGTAAACAATTGAATTTTAATAGTATTGTGGAGCTACCATGGATGTTTGTTCACATATATGAAGCACCGATATTTCATAAAGTTTAACTTATCAGTATCCGATGTGTATTGGATATCGATTCTCCGATACACCACCGATACATATATGACATGACAAGTCACGTACTGGTTTTTTATTTCATAAAAAGAACATCAATACAAGTTTGATACTTCTTCAATACTTTGTAATGCATCCAACTAGAGAAAAAATTCATTGAGTTGGAACGGATAATTCGACCCAAAATGAGAAAAAAAAAAGCAGCCCATGCATAAATGACCTCTTGCTTAGACACTAGGTTTCCCACCAACACACTTATTTATATAATTGGGGAGAGTATAGAGAGCTTCACGCACTCTAGGCCTTCGATGATGACGCTACTTCAGTGCTTCCTTAATCCATTACCTCAAGCAATCATGCTAGTGTTCCCACTGCTTAAACTCTGCAACTTTATCACAGGCAACCATTTCTCACGATCTTGTAGGTGTCAGTGACATTGCTGCTTCAGTGCTTCCTCTATTCAGCCAACTCAACTGAACCTTTCTTGTGGATGAATCACTACTGTCGTAGGTTGCCAGTCACGCCACTTGACTTCTCTGCCTCAGCAAGTCGGCATTGCATATGTGGTAGAACTTTCATTAGTCTTTCTTCTTTATTTTATTTATTTGTTCTGAGAGTCATAAATTCGAAGAAAGAAAAACATGCTTTTGGCTTTAGTAGATCAATATATTTTCATCATGTTTAGGTCAACAATTGTCCCGTTTATAATATTAAAGCATGTGAGCTACACCACTATATTATAATATTAAATATTTTCATATATATATATATATATGTATGTATATATATACATATATATATATATATGTTCATGTTTGTTGTATTATTGTTTCTATATCATAATGTATTTGTATCATCATATCTTTCCCGTGCTTCATATATTTACATGCAAAATTTTCCTTCTAGATATGGGAATTTAACAAAATCAAAAGAGTACTAATACTGCTTAATACATCTTGGAAGGTTTAGGCAGATGGTCCATATTAATGTCCACATTGACGTATGAATAAAATTAATATCAACGAAATGTTAAAAACATGTGAAGAAAGAAAACAAGAAAGATGCATGACATAGCAAGATTTTCACAGAATTTTCAAATAAGTTAGTTCATTTTCTCAGGAAATATAACAATTAACGAGCTATGATGATGGAATTTTGGAGAAGCACTTTGCAAACATAAGCATCCAAATTGAGTAGAAATAAGGCATTCAAAGTTTCGTGATCCTGAAACAAAAGATCGTAATATGGTGAGATTAAATTGGATAGTAGTCCTAAAATGTGAGAAATTCAAATGGGGTATTACTTCCCTAATAGCAAAGGTGTAGAAGAGAATGGGGATCACAAAATCAAGGCAAGGTTGAAATGCAGTGAAACAAGGGTTCTGTGCAAAGGGAACATGCCTATAATGTTGAACAGAAATTTTTATAGAACAGCTATTTAATTACCTATATTAAATACAAATAATTGCAGAGCATTTTAGTACAATATCCATGATATTAGAGAATTGAATGTGATATAACGATCTTAAATCCCTTAAATCATAATTTAACAGGTTAAGTAAAATAAAAAAAGTCACTGGATTTTCAATTTTGACAAGCTCAACTAAAGGATTCCTATAACAATAGTAATTGAATAATATGCATAAATCAATGTAAATTTTACATGATGCCATCCAATACATGATCACCACTTTATCCATTGGATAAACATAAATAAAAATGAATTTATAATTATAACTTTAACAATTTGATAACTATGGGTCTTCGAAGGATGGAAAACCATTAGATCATTTGCTTGGCGGTGCTCCTTTATCAAACCAGAACAGTCAATCCATCAACTTTTTAGAGACAAGACAAATAGGTTGCTTCATAAATATGATTGGATGACCATCACTTTATTCATTGAATAAATACAGATAAATCAATGATTAGCATCAGTTTTATCAAATTATATGCAAAAACCAAATACCATCAATAAATTTTAAATGATGCCATCCGTTGTAAATAAACATGAATGGATATTTATCAATTTATACAATTGATAAATATGAATAGAGATGAATGGATAAATATCAAGCCTGAGGCGTATCTTTAAACTTAGTTCCCTAAAGCCAATTGATTTGGAATCACAAGCCTAACATTCATTACATGGTCAGAAGCTTAAGAGATTAAAACATTGCACAGACTGAACTTTAAAAGAATGAAGTAATCAAATAAGCATTTAAGAGATGCTAGTCTAGTCTTGATTTCAAACATTTTTTGGTTCGAGTTATTATGCCAAGGGGTGCCTCTACACCTAATGCTCTAAAGCCAATTGATTTGGATGTCATTGTTGTAACAATCATTACGTAAACCAATTAGAATGTTTAAGAAATCAAGATATTGAACAAACTAAATAATGGATAATTAATTTGTATGAAAATTGCTACATTGTGATATAAAAATTTGAACTAAAATTCAATAAAATCCTATGTTATTTCTTTAAAATTTGTTGAAAGAAATTATTGTCATAATGACGGGAACAATTTCTAACTACCCAAACTTAAATTCGATGGCAATAGCTGTAAATTGCATGTTAATCTTTCATCTATATGTATGGTTAAGGCGTTTAAGGCTTTGGTACTTTATAATATACTTCATTTTCAGAATAAAGTAATGCCTGGGAGATTGGTGGTAGAGTTTGCATCCTTGGTAAGAAAATTCTATAGCTCATACACATTAAAGACATAATACAATTTTGACATGCTGAGTTGACTCCAATTGGCTTTACTAGATCAATCATTTATTGGAGCATTGTTCAAAATTTCAACTCTTAGTTGATTTGGATATTTAATAGTTCAAATTTTAAAGTTTTTTATTATTCTTTGCTCCAAAATTAAAAATTATAATGATGTGAATTCGAACCTCAAACTCATTGGTTTCAAGCAAGCTTCCTCCCCAGTAGGCTAGGAGAAGCTCCACTTCAAAATTTAGATTTTATTTGATAGGTCTTTTTTGGTTGCTTCTATCTAGTGTGTTTACTAGAAGTTTCTTTTGATAAATGGATAAATCTATGTAACCCTTCAACTTTTTTGTTGGATGAAAGACAGAGAACCCTTCACTCTTTTGCATTAAAAAAAAAATTAACATTTTATCCAATGGATAAATATGAATAAATATCAATAGATAAGTATCACCTTATCAAATTATATGCATAAACCAAATACAATAGCATAATTTTTTTATAATTGTATCTAATATATCGTCATCAATTGGATAAATATGTATAAATATGAATAGGTTAGCATCAGTTCATCCTTTGGATAAATATGAATAAGAACAAATGAATAATCATCAATTCACTATGGTAGGCCATTGGAATGGTTCTATCTGGTAAAGCTAGTAAAAGTAGTAATTTTGGTTTTACCTAGAATTAGTCCGACATTGAACCATCAAAAGTTAATAAAACCGGTGAGGAACAACTAAAACTGGTTCCCCATAATGGATCGATGGTTGGACATTGTTTTTTTATTTCTTTTTTAAATTTTCTTTCCCCCATTTTCTATAAATACCCCCACTCCTTTTATCATCCGCTCTCTTAATAAACTCTCTCTCTTCAACACCCTCTCAAATCTCTATCTACAAATTTTCAAAATTTTTAAAATGGCAGACATATGGAGGTTCTCGTGCTCAGATAAGTAGCGGAGGTGACTCAAATGACGATTATGCTCCTGATTCGCAACCATGGCGGAAACACACGAGGAAGCTGGACCATTTTCCATACCTTTGCAGTTGTCAAAGGTCGCCGCCATCGCCACCAGCATGATGTCTCAAGCCTCTTGCATCAAAATAGGGTATAAGAATTTTTGAATATTGTCATTATATATCCTAATAAGCTAGATTTTATACATGTTATTCGTAAGTTTTGTAAAAATTTCTATTCTTGCAAAGCCAATGAATCTATAGATGGGAAGAGCATTTTTACAAATTTAGTGAAGTCTCACAAAGTATGATTTGAATAATTACAAAAGTTGGTAGGGGGACAGTTACAGAAGGCATTTATGCAGGGAAAAGTTTCAAAAGCTCCCTCTGACTGGCAACAAAGATGTATAAATGATCAGCTTCCACAATTGTAGTACACACACAACAAAATTAAATGAACTTCAATTTAGTTTAGGATTGCAAATCCAGTTAGATGAAGATTACAGTTTATTGAATAGGTATAAGGGGCCTCAAAAAAAGTTTCCCACCCCAGCCACCATAGTACATGGCATGTTAGCAACACAAGCGTCCACAACTACTTCGGAGTCAGCATTCTATTAAACAGGAAGAATTATTGGAGATCACCAGATCAGTCTGTCTCCTCCGATACTGCGTATGCTTACTTGTCTGAAGGATTAGTTTGATGCATAGCATCTAAACCAAATCTCAGAATAGGACGACGAGTTTCAAAACAAATCATCTTAGAAATAAAAGGAATATGCCAAATATATTTGTGTAATTTATAATGAAAATTAATTTTTTTCCAAATTTTTATTGTAACTTTTTGTGTACTTTGACAAAAAATAATAAATATAGTTTTCTTACCACTTTTATTTTTTTAGGATGATTTTGAAAAAAAAAATATTTGAATTAATGGTCAATTTTAAAGTCAATGATAGATTTTAAAGTACGATAATTTTTTTTTAAAAAAAGGAAGAATAAATTGGAATCACTCTGGAACATAGTTCTATCGACTCATGGCACTAGCACCACAGAACCAGTTTAGAACTTGTCCAATAGCCAGTCCTACAATTTACACCATCAATTTATTCATTTGATAAATAAATGTGAAAGGACAATCAATGTTATATCCATTGTATGATATGACAAATATGAATTTATCAACAAATAATTATTAATTCATCAAAAGGATAAATCTAAAAAATATTAATAAATAATTATCAATTTATCCATTATGAAAATATCAACACACCAATGGATGATTATCAATTTATACATTTGATAATATGAATAAATAAGAAATGATAATTATAAATTTATCCATAGAATTATTATGAGCTTATCCATAACCTACAAGAGTGATATGTAATAGGAGAATGTTTATCAAATTAAAAAGAAAACTTTATAAAATTACTATGGCGTGTTTGGCAATTAAAAGACATTCATGTCGGATGAGAGGATATAATAGATTGGATTGTATTAGAAATGAATTGTCTCATGGGCCTGCACCTATAGAAGGCAAAACAAGGTAAGGACATTTAAAGTGTTTCAGCTATTGTTCATCATCAACCTCTAGAAACACTCATATGTAAATATCCATGGGTAGAAGTAACAATAACAAAGACAGGGGAGGAACAAAAAATGACTTGAGATAAAGTCAACAAACATGATCTTGATGCATATGTGCTTACAAAGAGAACTGAATTGAGATTTGAAATTGATGCATCTTACTCCCAACATAGCGTGAGACTACGGATTTGTTATTATTGTTGTATTTATAGAAGATTTATCTAACCATAAATATACTTTTGCTGATTATGTTATTTTCAGCGCTCAAATACATGAAATATGTTTGATGTTTGAAAATTTTAAAGTTCATGTATAGCACTCACCCTACTAAATGCAAAGTGCTTAGTAATGCAACATAGTTCTCAAAAAGAAATTATCTTTCAAGACAGTTAAACAATTTTTTATATCGATACTCACATAACCAATCTATCATCTGATAAAGATGGAAGAATGCGCTTAACAGCAACAGGAGTCCCACGCCAATAGGCCTTCAAGATTTCACCAAAAGAACCCTGCAAGTAGATCAAAAAAAGTTTTAGTTTTTAAGAATTAAATTTTGCTGAGATACCATCTTTCTTAGATGTAGTAAGTTCCAAGCAATCTTAGGAATAATAGAATCTTAATATTAAAATAAATAAAATACTAAGGTACAACAACAACAACAACAACCACCAAGCCTTAATCCCACTAGGTGGGGTCGGCTACATGAATCCTTTGTTTCCATTGCGCTCTATCAGTTACCAAATTCTTATTTAAGTTTAAGTAACTAAGATCACTCCTTATAGTTTCTTGCCATGTCTTCTTTGGTCTCCCTCTTCCTCTTTGTACATGGGCAAAATCCAATAACTCAATTTTTCTAACTGGAGCTTCAATTGGCCTACGATTTAGATGTCCAAACCATCGAAGCCGACTTTCTCTAAGTTTATCCTCAATTGGTGCAACACCAACTTTCTTTCGGATATACTCATTTCCCATTCTATCCTTTCGTGTATATCCACACATCCATCTTAACATTCTCATTTCTGCAACATTTATTTTATTTGTATGTTTCTTCTTTGCAGGCCAGCATTCAGCACCAACTTTCTTTAAACGCGTCGTTGCCGGGTCCCAAGTCCCGGATGAGAAACGCGGAGGGTTGCGTTAGGCAGTCGACAGCCAGCGTAAAACTTGTCGAATCAATCATGACAAATAAAATACTAGGGTATGCTACGAAAATTTGGTAGAAAGGTCTGGGTTCGAGTAAAGTCACACATTTTGGTTGACTCAAAAAAATTCGATCTCCATCAAAGGATATATAAATTGATTAGTTGTAAACAAACTTTCTTGATTTGGCAATGACTTCAACCCAAGCCAAAGAAGGAATGTTGAGGTAAATTGATAGCATTATTACCAAATCTTGGGAGTGAGTTATTGAACAAAGTCTAAGAAGAGAACGAACCATCATACACTCAATTTAGTTTTATTACTGAAGATCAATAATGCAAAGTATCTTTCTTGAAGAAGCCTGATAGAAAGTATAAAGATGCTCAGAATAATTTTCATGCTATTTTTTACTGATTTTAGAAAAGCCTATAATTATTCTCAAAAAAAAAGAAAAACCTATGATGGAATACCGAGAGGGTTCTTAATGAGTATTGGAAAAGAAAGATGTTTCAATCATATATATTAATATCATCAACAACATGTATAATAAAGTGGCTATTAGTTTTAGGATAACATGCAAGAATTCAAAAGAGTTTCAAATTACTATTGAAGAGATTCATCTTTGATTCTTTATCTTTTCACTCTGAGTTGACTAAATATATTAATGTGAGATTTTATAATACATGCATTTTGCAAATTTATAGTTAATGAGATTCATGAAAGAGTTACTCAGAAGTTGGAATTTTAGATAAGCACCTTAGAATGAAATAGATTCACAAGTAGAAGATTATATGCATTGTATACTTGATCTTTCAAAAAGAGATAATAATGTGTGAGACTAGGCAAAGGAGTAGCCCATCATGCAAACATTTTTAGAACTTTGGGTTTGTTATCCACAATAATGAGAATACAAAGAGAGTATAATAAAATCAAAGTAAGATCATGACAATTAACTAGCATCATAAGAGTTAGATGTCTATCAGGGAGAAGGTGGAGGGAAAATATTTTAAAACTACTATTGGACAAGATATGTTATATCAAAATAAACATTAGTTAACTAAGGTAATATTTAGCCCACATTTGTTTGCGAGCTAGAGAGAGAAAGTATAATATTATACATGTATGATATAAAATAAATTCACTTCAATGTTGATATTTGTGTAGGATGCAGAAAAAGATTATTTTTTAATTGAAAAAATATAATTAATGTAAAATAATGTTGATTTTTAATGTTGAAATTTGTGTAGGGTATGAAATAAAGTTAAATTTTAAATTAAAATTTATGTTGGATGTGAAATAAATATGAAAAGAATGTTAGAGCTATTCTTAGAATCATTACAAATAAGGCATGAATGTAGCTAAGATACAAATGTTGAGATGGATAAGTGGTCATACAAGAGTGAATCACAAATGATTGTAACAGAAAGAAGGAGCACGACACCTATTGAGGATGAGATAAGAGATGCATGTTTAAGATGGTTTAGTAATGTCCATAGTCAATAATTAGAGGCCCATCTATGTAAGTGAGAGAGGATCGAAATCATAATATTAAAGAGAGGAAATGGTAGACCAAAAATGACTTGGAATAGAATCATGAAAGTGAACTTATACCACTTTGTGCTTATAGAGAACATTGCTTTATGTAGTTCTAAATGGAGAAGTGAAATCAATATAACCTACCCCAAGTAGTTGGAATTAAGGCCTCAATAGCAGTGTAGACTATGGGTACTTATAAGTAAATTAGTGCCCTGTGACACAATGAAACCCATTTCTCATGTGTGCATTAAACTATATTGAAAATATTATATATATAGCTCTCAAATCATATTTCAAGTCCAAGTTTAGCAAACCTTATCCATTTTGGAGTTTGTTTCAATGTAAATGCACTTTCCATATGGTTACTTTCAAGTCACACCCAAATCCAGCCCAAGAACTTTCATTGCTGCAAATAGCTGCAATCCTTTACGGAAGTGGGTTGCACACCAACATGATACAACGACCACTAATACGAATCAAAGCATTCCAAATCATTCAACCAGGTGACATGTAGGATGCACTCTGTTGTTGTTTTTTTCCTTCAATCAATAACAATAGTGATTTCATAGGGTTTAAAGGAAATTCTAAGGTTATAAAAGCTATTCAGATCATCCTCTTGGAAGTAGCATGCAATCTATTATGTGCCCCATTTGAGATCGTGAATTACATGATTGGCATAAGATTCTCTTAATACCACTTTTCCTACCATACACAATCACCTTATATAACTTTCTTCATAGTAGAATATCTTCGAACTACACAAATATACTTTTTATGTCCATATTTTTATTATCGAGTGCCTTGTCTTCAAAAAATGAAATGGAAGTATGAAAGGCTAGAAAAATAAAAAATTGGAGAATTTATGCATCATTGTGGTACTAGCCTAAATAAAGTAGCAATAACAGCCAAATACACTACTGCTAGAGAGAAGAGTTGATAGAAAATTATGTATTTCAAAAATAACCTCTTCAAACACTTCATTATTTCAATTTGTATTTTCTCATCATTATTCGGAGCCACTCAATTTGGAGCTTTGAAGAGCAGTTCTTTGCTATAAAACCTATAATATAAACAAACAAAAATGAAATTGTTTGCCAATTACCTTGAATTTAAAGAATGTGCCAAACAATGGAAAACCATGTTGCTTTTGGTCCAACATTTAACAAGAATATCATATGCAACAATAAAAATACTAGGTTCTACGCTTCAATCTTTTCCTTCATGCCTATAAATGAATTTATCTTTTCAATCATGCCTATCCCACAAGTCATATACCAAGTAGAGACATGGTTTAGCTGTATCTGCGACAAGTAACGTTTTATATATAGGCTCAGTGAAGGCAATGATATAGTCAATTTTCACCACAAATTACTCAACTTTTCTTTAACAAAGCGAGTCTTCTCTACATCATCTTTTCGATACATATTCCACTTCTCGCATATAACGAACTTTTACAAACCAACTCTTATTGGTGAAAATCTTCTTTGCATCATAATCACTGAAGTGAAACGAGTATCTGCAATAGCTAACATCATCAGTTCCACATTGTCATTAAACATGAAAAATTGCATCGAATGATTTGTGATGAAATTCTTGATGAAATTTACATCACTTGCTACATCACATATCTAATGACACTCCCCAAAAGCAGCAGCATTTTCTTCGATATTTCTTGTAGAACAAATATTTCTTAATGCCAAATTTAAAGTATAGACAACACATGGTGTTCAAAACATATGTTCAAAATGATCTTCCATTATAGCTCCTGCAGCCTTACAAATTGGTGCATTATCAGTTATCACTTGCACCACACTGTTGGATCCAATCTTAATATGCTGTGAAATAAAAAATTTATCTTTATATTATCCTTCACAATTTACTGCCTTAAAAAATATAAGACATCCATCTAAAACTACCACAGAGTTAATAAAAAGTCTTTTTTAAGAATTAGTCCATCCATTAGTCACTAATGTGACCCCTTTTAAGCTCCAATTTTTAATGTGCTCCCTCTCTCTCTCTTTGCAATAATGTGGTTCGCAAACTATTGCATCCCAGAGAAACATAGCTTGTTATTAATGTTTTGGCATACAAACATAATATATCAACCCAATAAGGTTTTCTAACAATATGGAAAGCAACCCTGCAGAATAAATAGTTCGAGCAATGAATTCATGTAATTGATCTTTGAGTTGCAAATTAAAAGCCTTCTCAATAAATATGTTTCCACCTTGCTTCCTTTTCTCGAGACTTGGATTAAACTTTCCACTTTGAAATTTGAGTGTGACAAAGAATCACCAACAATAGAATTTGATGCTGCTGATGGAAGTGACACTTTTTTTAACTTTGCAACTTTAGCTTCCTCTGCCTCGACATCTATTTTATGCATTTCAGCAATATGATATGCTGTCACTTTGGGACAACATCTAATTCCATTACCGAATATTTTCAACAAAAATGATCAGACCCTAAAGTATGATCTATTATAAGTTAAATTGCAATAATTACATTTAAATTGTGTTTCCTCCTCTTAAGTTTTATTTTTCTAGTTTTTGTACATATTTCCATATAGAAAACTCATCAAACTCCTTTAAGTAATCAAAAGATCCGAAAATACTTTATCATTTTTCCCTAAAACATAAAATAGAAATGATAAAATAAGAAACAAAATATTGATATCACTTATGAATACTAGAAATTACTTCAAGACAATTGATAGAAACAATCATTAGTTCATAACAATTGCAGTAAACCAACAGAAATGGTGTATGCATGTTCAATGGCCAAATGAGTGGAAGCAAACAGTAAAAATAAATATACAAAATAATTAATCAGAACTTACAGCCGAATTGAAATAAATCAGTAGAGAAGGAAAATGTGATTCCGGCAACACTGGAGTAAATCATAGAAAGGGCAGCAATGATATAGTGTCACTAGCATCCGGTCGTCCACAGAAACCACAGTCCCACGACACAGAAACAGGAACAACAACAACATAGAAACAAGAAGAGAAGGAACAAACAAAGAATGGCTTAAGCCATTGAATGAGAGCTCAGTGGATAGGGTTTATGAGAAGGAAGAAGAGGATGGGGGTTGAGGAGAAACGAAGCAAGGACTCACTGGGTGGCTGGATGCTTTTGTTGAAGATTAACGAATAATGACCGTTAGCCAACAAGAATGGCAAAGAGCACAATAAATGGTGGAGAGGGCGACAACTAGCAAAGAGCTAGTAAATGCCAGAGAGCTCAATGAATGAAGGAAAGGACAAGTTGCGATTAGTGAAGGAGGTGGTTGCCTTCAGCAGGTGGGTGGAGAGATTACCAAAGGAACGCAAACAACAGGCAAAGTTGTTGGTTGGGTCGCTTCAGTGGCCTAGTGAAGCTTGGCAAAAAAGAAATGAAAAAATCCTAATTGAGCTTTTTATTAGGCGTGGTCCTACGGAGAACTAAACCAGTCGGTTCAATAAACCCGGCCGCATCAAGGAAGTATTGTCCCCATATGGGCTTTATTTTTTTAATTAAAATAATTTGATGCACCACCTAACATATAGGAATTCAACACGTATCAGATACGAATACATTGAGCATCTAGAAATATTAGTGTTTCATAGAAAATTAAGCTTTAGAAGGTGTGATGAACCTTGTGAGAAGGCGGCTCGATAGTGCAATGAACTTCCAGCTTCAAAATAGTGAGACCTACCAAAACATCTGAGGAGCTAAGGAGGCTAGGAAGCTGTCCCTAACAAGATTTTAAGCCTGAGAGAATGCATGATTGAGTGGAAGAAGTGTTTGTCCCTAATTCCAATGAAAAATGGAATTAGATAAATTTTTGGTAATTACGTAAGGTATCATGATTATGAGCCAAAAGCATTCAAAACAATTTACTAAACAGTGATAAAGCAAACACAATAATATCACTCAACCAAATATGGCCCCAACTAAAAGATTGATAAAACAATATCCATTAACAACAAAGTCTTAATCCCAAAGTAGTTGGTATCAGCTATATGGATTTTCCTCTTCATTCGGCTCTATGTAAAACAACATAGTCCATTAATGCAAGTAATTCAATATCATTTTCAATAACCACATCCCAAGTTATTTTAGACCTCCTTCAACTTTTTAATGTGGCCACTTAGATCACCTTAAAATTTCGTACAATGGCCATTACACAGAGAGCATCGCTTTACCTAACCTCAACTCCCAAGCACTTGTTAAGTTTCAAGGAAGAAAAAGGTTCAATAAAGAACATTGCTTTACATAGAGCTGAACGAAGAAGAGAAAAACATGTAGCTAACTTCGATTGAACATAAGCATTACAATTACGTACATCAACCTCTAAAAGTCGACAATGGGCATGGCTAAACCAAAAATACGTCCCATTAAATGTCACCTTTACTATTACCCTAATGCAATCATTCCAAATATGGCATATGATAGTGTGACCACTCTTTTATCCGAACATTAGCATCTCAATAAATAATCATATGGGCACTTTGCCATTGAACTACCCAACACTCACATTCATAGGGGCCTCTATATGTAATAATGGAATTCTAATCATGATGTCAAAAAAAAGGAAGGCAAAGATAAAAAATGTTTTAAGATATGGTCATTACACAACCTTGACTCACATTCACTCACATAAAGTGTTACTTCAAATAGATATGAATAAAGAAGAGAAATCCATGTAGCTTGATACTAGTAGTTTTTGTTATTGTTGCATGCATTTTGTCTTGCAAATGATCTAGAGGACAACGCATATTGATGTCAAGAGACCACATAGTCATGGACTGCAGTATCAAAAGTGTGAATGTTTCAACTCCTACTACACTATAGATATGATAACCAAGCAAGACCTTATTTGAAGGATGTTCCTATAGAAAAATACTATTGCCAAGCCTTAAGGTGCAAAGGACTAAATATAGGAGGCATCTTTCCTTTAGAGTGTGCATGCAAATGTTTCAGATCATCAATATTAACTCAAGAGGTTGAAAATGTTACAGTATCATTGATTCATGGGATAGAAGCCAAATAAATGAGCCTCAATGCTTATGAGGTTAATATCTTGGTGGAGCAATCGCATCTATGCTTTCCTTACAGCAACCAACAAAGGAATTTCGTTGCATATGAACATGGAGCAGGCAATTTGGACAGGTGACAAGAGAGTCGCCTGCTCTTAAAATTTTCTTCAGTCAGCTATAAAGGTACTTTCATACTAAAATAGGAGAGATCATCTAGTGCTATATGAGCTGTTGGATCATCCCATATGAAGAAGAGCAATTTGCTGACCAGCCGTATGAGATTGGGAAGCGGATAGATTATCTTTAATTTGCCTTCATAGGATCTTCTGAATAGTGTAGGAGTGTACAAATTATTTTCATACTAACAAATCTGCAGAACTATTTCCACTACATATAACATTAAGACACATTAGTAGATGTCCTTCTGAGATACATAATATATTCTTGAATGCAATTTCAGAGAACATATAACTAAATACTGTAGCCAAGTGCATTGTGCGTTATTTTGAAACAATAAGAGCTGTGATGCTACTCAAGCAATGGTCCAACTCGTTTCCATCAACAAAGAAGTGCCACATGTGTGAAACTTGCAAGTTTGGATCCAATTTAATTTATTTAAGCCAGTTTATAATCTTTACATTAACAAGTTAGCATAACTTTATCTCACTAAATGCCATTAACATTAAAGCATTCATAAGCACAGCCGTTAGGCCCCTTATATCCCTTAAAGGAGATTTGGATTCCCCTTTTGTCAAATTTCATTTCAATTCAGTTTTCAACTACACCAACATTCCTAAACCAATTACTGGACAGCAACACCTAACTCGCCCATTCAAAGCTTAAAAATGCAGCATTAGCTCTGACTAGCAAATCAATATTTCCTAACCACCCCATATCGATGGACAAGCAAAGGAACACAACCAAGCCATTAAATGAATCCATTTTATTTCCATTGCACTCTACCACTTATCACTTCTCTGTTTGGTAATAAGAAAAAAAAGAAGATTTGGTTGAAATTTTTAGCTATTTTTGAAAAATGTGTATGATGTGAAATAAAGTAAGTTGATTATAGTAAAAATTGTGTATGATATGAAATAAAGTTGATTGATTTATTGAGAATTGTGTTGTATGTGAAATAAAGTGATTGTTTAATGTTGGAATTTGTGTGAGATGAGATATAAAATAATTTTTTAAATTTTTTTAAAATAAATTTAAGATTTTGACCATGGGTAATTTTAGCCATGATTTTTAGTCCATTGCCAAACAGGGCCTTAGGAAATCCTCTCCTTTTTGCCCCTTTCTTCCTCTTTTTCAATAACTCAATTTTTTTTTCATAATTCACCAGAAAAGAGATGGACTGGAGGCTAAGGTCAGACTTTACTAATGACAAAATCATTCAATCGGAGTAGGCAATGGTCAAAATTAGTTTAAACGACTAGATCTAGCTTATGGACAATTCACATTCAAACAACAATTACTTTCAAAACCTTTCAATATGCCAATCCCAGATAATAAAAATAGATCCTAGATTTAAGATAATGATTAGTGTCATTAAATGTTGGTTTCAATTTCAATCACAGACAAAATCTTAAAGAATCTAAGTTCAAATTAAGGAACATATTACATAGTTCCAGCTACAGCTACAAGTCCACTTAATATTCTTTGGAGCAGCTTCAAAAGAATTTGAGAAAAAGAAGTTTAATAAATTTAAAGGAAGAGAACACATCTTAAACATCTGCTCATTTTATATCCCATCAAGCAATCTTGATTTCCAGTTCAACTTAACCAAACTTGGACCTACTAACTTAAAACTGAACAGATCTAAAGTAATTTGAATGGTATCTCACAAGCATAACAATTATATTGTTAAAGAGCTGTAGCTTAAACCAGTTGCTTCACATAAGAGGCAAAAATAATTATAACTAGCAAGATAAGTTCCATTTAACCAGAGTATCAAAAAAAATTCATTTAACCAATTCCGCTGTTTCTAGCAACATACTAAAGGTAAATTAGTTCTAGGAACTACATAATCTTCTTATGCAATAAAAGAGCAATAGCTGATATTTTATTACCAATAACTAACCTTGCCAATTACAGATGACAATGAAAAATCCAACTCAGATGGATCAATTTCCCAATCACACTTGTTAGGCAGCGGGGGTGGGACAGGCTTTGGTTCAAAATGACTACCACTTTGTCCCTGCATTTACTTTGCGGATAAATTTAGGAGCAGAAACATTACTAATAAGCAAAACGGTGTCTTACATAGAGCTGTCGTATATTCAAAAGGTTACAGCAAAAAATGAATCAAATTCTGAAGAAAATAATGCGAGTTATGATAAGTACAACAGATCATTGTAACTTGAAAGGCTTTCTCATATTGCTCCATGAATGCATAATACGCTATATTTAATAGCCATGGACTAGAAATCACTGTTCCTAGAACAAGATTGATAAGGGAACATGGCGTATAAAAGATGCATGGAAGACAGCTGACAATGTTAAATTGACGATATTGTTAGCGAGGTTTCAACCGAGGCAGTTTTTAATTTTCTTGAAACTGAATATAGAAGCACAACTAATAAAACCAAACCAAACTGATACAGTTGACCAAATCGATAGTTTGTGGTTCAATTTTTTACATTCGTGCACATTTTTTGTTCCCATTTTTGCATTTCAAAAAATGTTGGTTAACAGATTACCAATTACAAAAATGGTTATTTCTTTTACATAATGATACAAGAACACTAGCATAAATACTATTCCATAAAAAAAAACAAAAATACTATTGGTTGCAAACAAATGTAACTACAAAAGTTGGATAATAATATGTATTATCTTTAAAATTTATCGTAAAATTAGAAAATTTATATTACAAAAATTATGATACCTTAATTAATTTATTGTACTTAAAAGGAATTTGGACTTAATAAATACACTATTAATTATATGACTTCAACATTTATCAGTTTATGAAATTTATAGTATTATGTACATTATTTCATTATATTAGATTATTTATTAAAAACCAAAAATACCAATTAGCCAAACCGAAATTTAGCTTAACCATTTGATCATCTCTGATTTCTGTTTCAACTAATAATTAAATACCGACTACAAATTTGGTTTTAATTTTTGCAGCTAGATTAGTAAACAATTCATGACTAGACCTACCTATTAATAATTTTAATTCCAAGTATTAATCAATACCTTGAATTTGAAACAAAGACTAAAAAAGAGAATTTATAATACGTGAAATAAAGTGCTAAATTCTAGTATTTCCAATTACCAAAAATTACATTTTTAAAATCTTCATTAGATGAAAAATCCTCAAAATTTTTAAAAATAACTTTAGAGATCTATTTGTTTATAAAAATTAAATTTAACATAGTTAAAGTTAAACTTGCATAAAGATATTTTTTATTAAAAGTTGAGAATAATAAGAAATAAAATTAGCTATTATGATGGAATGTGTGAAGGAAGTGATATAAGATAGTTATCATTTTAGTATGTGTGTATGATGTGAAATAAAATTAATTTTTATTTTAAATAATATGTATCATATGAAATATATTTAATTTTTAATATTAAACTTTAACATGTCTGGTAAATTTTAACTTTACTAAATAAACAAACCCCAGATCTTACTGAACTTAACATCACAAAAAAGTAAAAATTGCTTTTACATTCGACATATTAGTAAAGCTAATATTTGAAAAAAATTTAAAAAGTGTAAAAAATCAGTAAGACTGTATAACATCCCAATAGGTGTTTGGAAATGGATAGGAGATAAAAGAATTTTTTGGCTCATCAGGTTAATTGACATAATTTTGATGATTAAAAAGATGTCAAATAAATGAAGAAAGAGTACATTGATATTTGTTTATAAGAATAAAAGTGACATTCAAGATTGTGTTATCTATAAAAAAAATTAAATTAATGGGTCATGCTTTAAAATTTTAGAAGAGGGTGGTCAAGCATAGTTAATGTCGTGCAGTTATTTTATACCAGACAGATCTACTATGTAAGTTATTCATTTGTTGAGAGATTTAATAGAAAAGCTTAGAGAGACAAAAAAAGGATCTGTATTTCATTTTTATTGATCTAAAAAAAGTTATGATGAAGTCCCAAAGAAAGTGCTTTAAAAATTTTTAAAAAAAAATTCACATAGTTTATATTCAAATTATTAAAAACGTATATAAAGGATCTATTACTTATGTCCGAACACAAAATAATTTGACTAAAGATTTTCCTATTACAATTGGATTACACTATAGCTCAGTTTTAAGTCTGTATCTCTTTACATTAGTTATGGAGGTCCAGACCAGATACATTTAAGATAAGGTGTTTTGATATATATTTTTTGCAAATAATATTCTTCCTATTGATAAGATTAAAAATAAGAGTAAGGTGAAACTCAAATCATGAAAGAATACTTTATAGTCTAAAGGTCTTCGTCTTCGTAAATAAAAACTAAATATAATGAGTACACATTTAGTCAAGAAAGAAGCACTTGTACTAGAGATATGACAATTGATGATTATATTATTAAAAAAATAAGCACTTTAAATACTTTGAATCAATCATACAAAATGACGATGAAATAAATAGGATGTTATTAGTAAGATTCAAGCAGAATCAAAGAAAGATAAAGTAGAAAAATAGTTTTGGTATATTATATGATAGAAGAATCTCACTCAGACTTAAAGGTAAATTTTATTGAACAATAGTAAGACAGTGATAATATATAATGCTGAATCAAAGAGGAAACATGCGACTGAAATAAGTGTTGCAAAAATAATAATGCTAAGGTGTATAAGTAGATATACATAAAATAATAGAATAAGAAATGAGTATAGCTGCGAGAAATTTAGAGTATCTCAATGGAGGATGGACTCAGATAGAGTTGGCGTAGTGGTTTGAACATATAAATTGTAGGACGATTGAAGCTCTAGTAAGAAAAATTAAGTTATTAGATCTTTGCCTATGTAAAAAAAAAAAAGAAACGGGAGACCAAAAAATACATGACAAGAAACTATAAGAAATGATATTACACACTTAAGGCTAAAACCTAATAGAATGCAATGAAAATAAAAGATTTATGTAGCCAACCCCACTTAATGGATAAAGCGTGGTGGTCGTTATTGTTTAGATCTTATTTGAAATAAATAGTCAACCTTGATTCATACCCTGTCCAGTTGAAATTTCAAATTTCAACTACTAACCTATGAGTATCATGATTTTATCTTTCCTACAGAGCTCCAAAATTCATGATTATTATAATTTATATTAAGTCTCTGTAAATACATTTTATAAAAAAATATTATCACCAATATATGGATTAATCTCAATCTTTCACGTTGTAGTCAAATGTCTCGAAGCATTTGACTAAAAAAATCAAATTATGTGATTCTTTTGACATTAGAAGTCTTCAACACCTTTCTAGCTACATATATTTCCATGCAAATATTTCTTTTTGTATCAAAAATTCAAATTTTATGTCGCCCATTTTGTAAACATGTGCACTAACACGAGTTTGATGCATCTTCACCATTTCGATCATAATTTTTTATTTATATGTCAAAATGAGCCCGCACCTTTTTTATCGGCAAGTATACTTATACTGCCTTTCAACATTTTACTAACTAAATATTTTCTGCCTTGTTTACGGTTCCTAATTTCAAATTTTGTTTCAGCCATGTATGCAGCTTTTTCAAACTTTAAAACCACATTGACTAAAGTTCAAAGAATCATAAACAACTAGTTTTACAAAGTTATATGTATAGTATTCTCTTCTGACCCCACTTAGTAGGATAAAGGCATGGTGCTTGTTATTATTATAGTTATTGTACTCTCTTCCGATTTTCTAATATAAACTTCCCTTGAGACCTTGGTTAATAACTTTTGAGGTTTTGAAGTTTTATAAGAATTACTTGAGCCTTCTAACGAGATCTTTTTAATTGTGGCCTCCCTTCTTTCATTCTTAGAAAAGCTTTCAGTCAACCTTGAGCAATTGGGAATCAAAATGAAAACCAAAATGTTATAGGAGTCCTTATCGAATTTTATTCACAAGCAAAAAAGGAGGTCATCTTCATCAAGTAAATTGATAATTATCCTTGATACTTCAATTTTATACTTCACATATTTTGTTTTGTAATGTCCAAAAGTTTTGGAGAAGTCCCATAGTTTGCATGGAGAGTTTTTTTCCTTGTAAGTTTTTTTCTTGTAAGGATGTGGGTGTAAGGATTGGCCGAGTTTTAAACTGCGTTAATTAAAGACCTTGATGACATGGAAAGTCCTAATAAGTAGTTTTCTAGGTAGTAGAATACATATGATTTTGGGAAGTCACCTAAATTTTGTATGTTATACCTATATTTCTCATTTTGATAACATGATATCATTTAGGGTAAATTACACAAGGCCCCCTGAGTTTAGGATATATCATCACAGGTTTACGTTTTCAAAATTTTAACATCTAGGTTCCTGAGTCTTTTTTTTTTTGATTCTTAGGTCCCTAACATTTTTTTTTTGGATTCTTAGGTCCCTAACGTTTTTTTTTGGGATTCTTAGGTCCCTAACGTTTAATATAATTATAAAATGAACCGTTTTCTATTTCTTTTAAAATGCCTATTCTACCCTTCCCCCACTCTCTCTCATCCCCACCCTCTCTTGTCTCTCTTATTGTCTGTCTTCAGTGGGGCCGCCAATGGTGAAAGGAACTGTCGGCGGGGGGCTGTCGACCCCTCCCCCCCTCTCTCTCTTTCTTGTCAACTACTTGCCCCACTTCGAAGCGGCCGCTTCTCCAACGCGAGAGAGAGAGAGAGAATAGGGATAGAGAAGAGAGAGAAGGGAAGGGGCTGCAGTCCCCACCGCCAGCAGGCATCCCCCGCCCTTACTCCGTCACCACAGGCCCCGCCAGAAAGACAAGAGAGAGAGGCAGAGAGAGAGGATGAGAGAGAGAGAGGGGATTAAAGGGAGCGAGGATGAGAGAAAGGAGAGGGTAAAATAGGTATTTTAAAAAAAAATAATAATAAAAATATTAAAAAAAGAGCCATTGTTAATGATATAAAAACTCAAGAACTCGGGTATTAAAAATCTAAGGGATAATTACACCCAAATCCCTAAGTTTAAGGCTTAATAAAGCACAGGTCCATGTTTTTAAAATTATAACATCGGGGTCCCTGGGTTTTTAATAAATTACCAAATGGGTCTTTTTATTTTTTATTATTAAAATTTTTTAAAGATTACCATTATACCCTCCTCTCTCTCTTGTCTATACCTGTGCGCGCGAGGGACAGTCGTGGCGTNCATGCGAGGAACGGCCGCGGTCGTGCCTGCGGCCTCGCAGGGGTCGTGCGACCCGCCGAAGCCACAGCCGTCCCTCGCGCGAGCAGGGGTGAGAGAGAGGGGAGGACAGAGAGGGGTATAATAGTAATTTTAAAAAAAATTAATAATAAAAAAATAAAAAAGGATCCATTTGGTAATTTATTAAAAACTTAGGGACCCCGATGCTATAATTTTAAAAATGTGGACCTATGCGTTATTAAGCCTTAAACTCAAAGACCTGGGTGTAATTATCCCAAAATTTAAAAACACGAAGCTACGTGATAATATACCCATAACTCAAGGACCAGGTGTAATTTACCCTATCATTTAAAATTACAATCACCATCTTGTGTCATCCAATCCTCCTAGATGTACCACTACCAAAAAGAAAAATAGAGTTATTACAAAGTTTGAATTGCACAACTATGTTGTTGTATATTTATTACGAAATTATATACCTGATAAATTGCAACTCTAAAAAAAATTTATGACAAACTTTTTATTAACCAGAAACACAAGAACGTTACTTTACTGATTAACCAGTAACATAGTGATTTTAGCTACAAATTCCAATGAATGGAGCAATCAAAGAGCTAAGAAAGGAAGCTTTCTAAATAATCTTGTACTCCTGAATGATTATATATATCCATATGTATGCTATGTTACCTAGCTAGCACTTCGATGAAATGCAACTAACAAGCATCCCTGCAACAATTTTTTCTAGAAAAACCTCTATACCCAAGGAGGCAATGTTTAAAATTCTATCATTTAAAACTTGTTTTTTATCCAAGTTTATTTAACCCATATTAAAATTAATCTTATAGATCACATCAATAAACAAATTTTAATGTTAAACTAATAAAATTTCAAATCTTGGACAAACTCAAACAATTAAACCAACCTACACAAATATTAAGATTAAAAAAAATTATTCGTAACCTACACACGTCCCGAAATAAAACTAATTTTAATATCACATCAAAGAATCTTTTACCCTCAATTAAAAATAACCTCACAAATAAATATTCCATCTATCTAATTGTTTGCCCATGACCCAGGAAACCTTGAGTTAAAATTAAGCTTAGGGGTTGTTTATTTTCCCAAGTTAATCTACACAAAGTCCAACATTAAAAGTAACTTATTTTACATTTTACACAAACTTTAAAATAAATAATTTTATTTCACATCCTTTATAGATCCACAATAAATTTTTTTATTTCCCCACAATAAAACTAATTTTATTTCAAATTTTTCATAAATTTGAAAATAAAAATCACATCAAAAATTATCTTTTATCCCAATAAAAAATAACCTCACAAACGAACTAGGGCACATCATACACAAATTTCAATATTAAACTAACAATACTTTAAACCTTACATAGACTCCAACTTTAAAATCTTTATTTCACATCCTACACAAATTTTAAAATAAAAAATAACTTTATTTCACATTTTGCACATTGTTTGAAATAAAACTAAATTTATTTCAAACTATTCACAAATCTCAAAATAAAAGCACCACATCATAAATTATCTTTAACCCCAATTAAAAATAAATTACACAAATAAAACCTTTATTTTTAATCCTAGCACGTCAACCAACCTCTCCCATATGTAGAGGTTCCTGCTAAATTATCTAATATCTTTTTCTTGTGTGCGCGCGCATGCAAGCGAGGGTGCAAGAGAAGGCACGGGGGGTGTCTGCGTATCCACATTCGAGTTTCCTAGCACCTAAGGTTAAAATGAAGATGGCCCAAGCTGACAACAGAAATTGGCTATTCCTTAACAGAAATATAACCTAAAAATGACAAGAAATTAATTCACAGTGAAGTTACAAATCAATATGATCACATTGATGATAACAACAATACAAATTCATATAAATATCTCCATATCAAATGTATAATGAATATCAAATCACAGTCAAGAGAACTTACAAAGGATAAACCACCATATGAATTCAATAGCTCAATCATGCTATGCTTTTTAGCTCCCTCTGCATCAGCAAGTGGCTGCAAAAGATTTCAAGTTAATCTTCCATGAGCAATAGTTTAACAAAGAAGCTATTGCATTAACATCTCAAAAAAAAAGAAGCTATTGCATCAAAAACAATGAGAAGAATATTATGAGATTTTGTCAAAAGTTTTAATCAAATCTATAAAATCATTCCAACAATATTAAAGAGACAGCTATGATTCTGCAAACAATAACCACTACCTGCAAATCCTAGTGGCATACTGCTAATTAACATTTACTTAGTAGCAAATCAATCACATGATTAAGTTTTAATTATTAGTAGGTTGCCAATTTGCACTGTTCAAAGCCTTTTTGCATGGAAACCAAAATCTCATAGTAAAATGGAGAAAGCTCCCTTATGAATAACAATAGCTCCCTCGCTATTTTGCACTATTTTGCACCATTCAAAGTAAGCCTTTTGCATTAAATGAACAATCACAAAGGAAAATCAAGAAAAAACCTTTAACTTCCTGCAAAAAAAAAAAAAGCTTCCTGCATCTAACTATATCACTTCTAGGCCCTGTACAAGATCAAAACAAACATCCTTAAAGTGCAATACTTTTTGTTTGCTATGTTATCAAGAGTGTTGTTTCAGCTCTTCGAACAGATGCGTCCCATAAAAACTAGATGCCTTGGTTACATGGCAATTACTTTATCAGCTAAGTTTTCATACATATAATCCCATAAAAACTAAGATAGCTGTCACATAAATACACATTACATGAAATGAGAATAAAGTCCACCCACCGCCTTATCTAAACAAATATCTAGATATGGCGGTAAGTGAGGCATTAAAGTTCCCCCAGCCTAATAAGATGAGAAGTGAAGTATTATAACATAATGTCTACCTCTTCCCATAGCTTGTCGTGGATGCTCTGCAGCTACAATTTTGAAGCCAACATTCACATAGAAGACGCTAAGGGATATCTAACCCAAGTTAACTTAAGTTAATTGATGGGTTAATTGGGTTAACTCAAGTTAACCCAACAAAGCTATCAAATAGTGCTTAAGACCCCTAAACCTAACCCGGGATATCTAATCTCGCTTCAGTCCTTACCCCAGGGGTAAGCTACCCCATGCCCATTGTTGACATAAGCTACTTATTCGTATTCTGCTGCTTTGTGTCTTCTTCTTCTTCCTTCTCAGGCCTTCGATGAGGTTGTTCTCAACCCAATCTCCCTTTGTCTTCCTCCGTTGCATAAGTTCTTCCACTTCTTCCTCTAGGCCACGACAAGCTACTCAACCTAATCTCCTTCCACCTTTTTCCCCTTCGAATCTTCTTCCATTTCTTCCTCTGTGGGCTTTAGTGAATCTTTTCAGCCTGATATCATCCCCTTTTCTTCTACATCGTAACCCCTTTTAGGAACTGTCTTAATTTTACGGTTTGTAGAGTAGTTAGAGATTTTTTTGGTATAAAGATAATTCTTTTGATTTTACTAGATGATTTCAACCTCATATTGTCTACTGATGAGAGAGTTTTTATGGCTGCAGTAGATTTGCTTTTATTTTCTTATATGTCTTCATATTGTGATGCTCCTCCATGATGTTGCTGACTGATTACAGGATTATCTTTGAAATTTTGGATGATTTCATTCTCATTTGACTTATAGTTATCTACTACTGAGGGTTTTCATGTGTTCATCTTGAGATAGAGTTTACATTTTATTATTGGGCTTCATTACTAGTTGAGGCTAACGTATTCCTTAGTATTCTTGTTAGATTTGTCTTATGCATGCCATGGTATCTCTTGAAAGATGCCATGTTACCCCTATGACACATGTCATATTACTCCCAATTGCTACTTATATTTTTTTTGTTATCTTAAATTTATTATTTCATTATTATTTTCATTAATTAAGGTTGGTTGGTTGCTTGATACTTTGATTATTTGCTTCTTTTCCTATTTTATTGCTAGATGCCATGTTATCTCAGTTAAGGCTGGTTAGCTACTTGCTACCTTAATAATTTGTAGCCTTTCCTATTTATTGTTGGATGTGTTAGCTTATGTTACATGTATTTTCTATTTTTAGCATATTGATTTGGTTGCACTATCTTTGTGCTTCTTTGATAAGTTCAGTTATACATACTCATCTAAATATTTGCTATGATATGTGCTTACTACCTTGATTATTTGATACTTTTTCACTTTGGTAAGTTCCAGCACATTGGTTTGATTTCTTTGTCTTTGCTGTAGTTTTGTGGTTTCTACAGTTCCGTTGATTGTAACTCAGTTGTCCTTGTGGTTCTACCTCTTGTGTGGTTTCTATGTTTTTGTGGTTCTTCTGTTTTTATGATTTCACTGTTTTTGTGATTCCACATCATTAGATACTACATTTGTTCGAACCATATTATTTTTGTTGACCTTTAGCTTAACTCAACTTATGGTTCATATTTTAAAGCAATCTATTTAACAAGTAGAATGATCGAAAATAAAAGGGAGTAGCATAAAATTGTCAGACGTTGAGTCATCCAATTAGACATATAGTTGTCATCTAGATGACTTACATGCTCGGGTTTTTTAAAAAATTGCAGGCATACATTTTCGGTACTTATAGAAGATGATATTATTGACTTGCTTCATATTAGTTGATTTTAGTTTTTCATAACATTAAAGATATGGACAATAATGTAGCTTCATTATTGTGGTTGGGATAATTACGACCTCTACACTTGATAAATTTGTAACTTCAGTTTTTTTTTGCAATATCAATTATCCTTGGTATCATGGTGGAGAGTTAAATATAGGAATGTTATGCTTTTTATCAAGCTAAGACGGAGTTCATAGATGCAATAATGAGGTTAAAGAATTATAGAGGGTCATCGATTATGCAAGGACGTAAAATGTTTACTTCACTGAGCCCACTACAAATATAAATTCAAAAAGAGGCAATGATGAGCTCCAATTCTAAGCTTCTAATACACGATAAGTTCTTTATTGTTGTACCAATGAAAAGTTCTGATCTTCTTGAAATGCTATGCCAGCAATAACTTTCGGTAAATTCGAACTGTAGAGTTTATGCGGGACTCTTTTAGACTTTTACAAACTGAAGGATCAAAGATTCTAATCTTTAGATTCTATGAATTCCAAATGATTTAGTAGTTTAAAGTGTTAATTAAGATGCCTTTTCAAGACAATATTACAAAGTGCATACAACTTTATCCAGTCTCAACTGACATTTTTATGCATATTATCCACACTTATTTAAATTTATTTCACATATTGTTACTGCTGTGTGGTGCATATGGCTAATTTTAAGTCAACCCTATTGTTTTTTTACTATTCTACCTAGTACTTTTATAGCCTATATTCCCAAGTGTGGTTGCTAGGTTTAACTTGATTAAGCAATTCTTTCTTTACTGTGTAATAGTGCTTATGATCACCATTTTTGAAACATAAGATATGCCCATGTTCTGCACCACTTCGAGTTTGCTATGCACCCTTCTAATACACCATTTGTATTAGGCAATAAAAACTTCAAATTTCGACGCATAGGTCAAGAGTAAGTTGTCAATTAGGAAATTCTCATCAACAATGTCTACAAGTGAAAAAGTGCTAAAAACAGAAGAAGTTGTACAAATCAATCCCTCAAATTCAAAAGCAACTAGGAAAACGAGAGATCCAAACTATTCCGACAAAGAAAGGGATGTCTTAATTTTACTAATCATTGAGAAACACAATAATGAAGATGTGGTGAATGAAAATCCAACATCTTGGACATGGACTGAGAAACTAAAGCTTACAACAACCAAATTTGTTTGCTGTAGGGACCAATAAATTGAATGACGATGATGATCCTTTGCACGAGAATGTTGAGTTGGATGAACATTTGCAACTTTACTTTTTTCTATTTTTCATCTTAAAGATTGTACTATTTTTGTGTTTGTTTGTCAGCCTATTAATTAAATCATGCATTTAATTATGTATGATGGATTTAGCAGTTTCTATTACAGCTTGTTAATTAGATTATGCAATTGAAAGCTTATTGTTTTTATATTTATTAATTAGATCATAACTTAGAAGGTTCCTAACTATGCTTCTTCTATTTATCTTTTTTTGTTTGCTACCATGAGTTAAGTTATTAAATTACCAAACAAAATATATATTTATCCCAGGTTATCACTTAGTTATTCTAGGTTATCATTCAAACACAAATATGGATTAAATCACTTACTCAATCTAGGGTAAGTGATTAATGGGGGGAAGCTACCCCAAGTTAACTTATCCTACTCCCAATCCAAACAGCCCCTAAAGGTCTCCGAGAGACTTTCATTCTCCGTGGTTTACATCAAGGATCGTCATTAACGAAATAACAGAGGGAAATCGGAAAATAGATGATGGCTTATGGGACTCGTAGCGTTACATTCGATTTTTTTTAAAAAAAGCAGTAAACGTAATAGGGATACCGTATTCTTCCAGCGGTCCTGGGCATTCACATCGGCGCCGTATTCGAGGAGGAACTTCGCCACGTCGATCCAGCCATGAAGAGCTGCGACATGTAGTGGAGTACGGTTGTCGTAGTCCCTGGCATTCACAAGCTCGCGATCCTCCTCAAGGAGTTTTCGAACGGCTGAAGCGTCGTTCTGGTGGGTGTGCCACAGAATCAGAGACGTCCTGCTAACCCTTGCCTTGTCCTTCTTCTTATCGACGGAAGAAGAGGAAGAAGGGAAAGGCGACGACGAAGATGGCGTTCCGGAAGAGCCGTCGCCGCTAGATTCCTGAGGGGTATTCACTGCTGCTGCGTCCCCGCCACTCATATTGCCTTTGCCTTCGTCGACCTCCTCTTCCTCAACCTTAACCCTTTTCTCAGCTGTGGGACCCGCGTCCCGTTTTTCAGATTCACTTTTCGACGTTCCTTTGATTAAAAATAAAAATCTTCAAAGGGAGTTATTATAATTTTTTTTTTATAGAAACTTAAAGGCCTGTTTGCAATGAGCTAAAAATTATAATTAAAATTAATCATGATTAAAATTTTAAATTTATTTTAAAAAATTATTTTATATCTCATCTCACACAAATTTTAACATTAAACAATCACTTTATTTCACATCCAACATAATTCTCAATAAATCAATCAACTTTATTTCATATCCTGCACAATTTTTAATATAACCAACTTACTTTATTTCACATAATACATATTTTTCAAAAAAAGCTAAAAAATCTAACCAAATCTTCTTCTTTTTCTTATTACCAAACAGAGAGCGATATCATTATACTTAATTAGTTTGAGAGCTACTCGAACGGAAAATGCACAGTAATTCGCCTAAAAACATTAATTTTTTGCTAATAAATTAATTTTACCACATCTTCTTATATTTTTTAAAATAAATAATTACATACATAATAATTCATATTATCATAATTACATGTATCACATTTATTTTTAAAAAATTACACTTTAACTTTAAGAAAAGTCTGTGCAGTGTAATTTTTAAAGGTGTGACATATAATTTTTTTAAAAAAATATTTAATATGTAAATATAGCAATATAAAATGTTATGCATGTAAATATTTTTTTTAAAATTTAATTTTATTTTATACTGTAATTAAATTTTTAAGATAAATCTCTCTAAATAATTTCACCTTCATCCTATATAGTCCCCAATTTTTATATGAATGTATGTATTGATAGATATGGAAAGAATTTTTATTCAATGTAAAATATTTGAGTGCATGGTAGATGTTATTCCTAAAAAAGATAGAATGAGAGTTTTTTTGGCGATCTAATCTTGCACCAAAAATAATGACGATTATATATCTTACACAATCCTGCTCGCCTTTCCTAATTATCATTTTTAGTCGTTGCCCGTAATCACGTATTTCTCAGCTCATTTTATGTTGAATTAGAACACAATTTAATGATCGTTACAATTCTCGAATAGACGTAGAGAAAGTTCGGTGCAAGAGATGTGAAAAAAAAAAAATTTAAAAAAAAAAAAAACTTACATTCTGGTATTTATTATGTAAAACCTAATTTTCTTTCAAGCGTAACAATTTTAATTTTTACTAGAGAGGAGTTAGTTTTGCAAGCACAGCTGATGTTGCAGTTTTTCAGATGGAATTCAGGACAGTAATTTTTATGCAAAAAATTAAAATTTACTTGTAAATTAACTTACTTAAAAAAAATCAATTTAACTCATAATTAATACATTATAAATATATAAATATACATATTTATAATTTTCTAATATATACTTAAAAATTTTGTATATAATAAATTATAATAATTTATTAAAAAAATTCAATTAGGAATACATATAAAATTTAAAAATAAATTTATAATATTATATTTAATAAAAATTATAATTAACATTAATTTAATAAAAAAATTGGTTTAAAATCAAAAAGATTTACTAAGCTCAAATTCAACAAAACTTAAAATTAAATTTTTAATTTCAAACTGCACAAAGCCGCCTTACTCAAGATGATCATGTACTCACTTAGTACAAATTCCAATTATTAAAACATTTAAAAATTATGATAATAATGTAATTAAATTTAAAAATTTCTTTCACATTGAACTAAAAAAACATCACACAATTCAAGAGAATTTCCACAGATTACCACAGAATAGGTTGACTAATTAAAGTTTCTATGACAAGGAAATCACAAAAATAAAAAAACTTTACTTAATTTCAAAGTTTGAGATTAACTATAAATGATATGTTGCATTACCTATTACACAAACCTGAAAAATAATAAGGCAGACATTCTAATCACATCAATTTTTTTTTTAAATAAGTTTCAGATCTGATTTGCAACGACATATATCGACTTCATGCAAGGGGTTACTTTCTCAATTAATATTACACGGTACGTAAAACTCCGCAGATAGAAGTACGAGGAAGCAAGCCTTGTGGCTTATCATTTTGCATATTTTGCTAAAACTATAACAAGAGTAGATGAACACTTGGCAGGCTAATAGGTAGTCATAGAAAAAAAGAAAATCATAGTGAAAAGTATCTTATTTAAAAAATAATTTATATCATATCTCACAACAACTCTTCACATCAATCAATTATAAATTGCATGATATTTGCGTACAGAACCAAAATAAAAAGTATAAAACATTGAATTTATTTTAGTTTCAGTTCCACCAACAAAAATACATTAGTCGCAAACAACATCAGAATAAAAGCCAATAATTCTGCGCTGACAATCTTTAACATTCAAGAGTTCTACGTCAAAAACCTCGAATTGCTTGGAGCTGAAGAAGGTGGATGGTCCGACCTAGTCGAAAATTTACAAAAATAAATATGGATATGCCGTGAGTGGCTTTTATGATCATAGTGCATCAAAGAATGAAAGCATGAATAATCAAATAGCACAAGACTATAATTAACTTCGTGATGCAATTTGGCAGGAGGCTAGAAAAGAAATGAAAGACATTGAACACCATACAGACAGCAAGGAAAAAGGGCATCAGACAGACAACTTCAGATCAATGCGACAAGCAACAGAGGCATGAACAGAAATGAGCAGCTTGGATATGGTGATGCTGGAAAAAGATGTAAATAATATTTATATTTTAACTTAGCAAATTTAAACAACAAATTATTTCAATTATCACATGTTTTCCAAATATAATTATATCAGAAACAAGATTTTCAACCTCACAAATAAAGCTTTTCAAAAATTAACATTAAACTAAATAGTTCAACCAATTTTCTAGCATATTATGCAACATTATGTAATTTTTATTGAGGGAGAAATATACCTCTTCGCATTGAATTATGCAACATCCTCAAAAGGAATATTGATTGTGTGATATTCAAGAATCTGATTTGAAGTTAAAAGAAATTGAAATAGAATTTGATTTGAGGTTTAAAAATTAAAGCTGATTTGGACTGAAAATAAAGAATTTTGGACCTAGAATAAATAATTTTGAACCTATTTATAAGAATGTGAAACTTGGGAGACTAAAATGCAATTTTTCCTATAAAAAAAAATTCTAGCGTCCGGAACCGGGACATCACAAGTGGTATCAGAGCAGTTGCGATCCTATATAGAGGATGTGGGTAGACATAGTGGGTTTCACTCACTAATCACTGTGTGTGAAAACTTTCAAAATTGAAAAAATTGAGTATGTTCAAGAGAATTATTTATTTGGAAGCTGGAAGTGATAAAATATTTTATGAATATTGGATATGAAAATTTTACTGATAGTTTGTGTGACTGATGAATTAGGAACAGAAGGAAATATCGAGATAACAAATAAAAATTTAATATTGATAGAGAAGTATAAGACTAAATCTGAAGAAATAATTCGACAAGAAGGTAAAGAACAGCTAGCAGAAAACGAGAAATATCGACTGTATATTGAAGGTTTACCTGCATCAATGCAGGAAATATTAAAAGCACAGCAGTATACAGAGTTTGATAACTTAGTAGACGATTCTGAAATTGTAGCGTCAAATCTGCTTGTAAGTAAAGCAAAAGAATTACTTAGAAGTGGAAAAATGACAATTAAAATGTAATACGTGATGTTTTTGTTAATCTGTAATCCAGATGATGTTTTAGTTATATAAATGAGTATAAATGATATGGATTAATGATACTTTGATTATACAGATGCTTTTAATTATTGCTGATTTACATTTCTTATGCCAAGCACAAAATCAAGTGAGAAATAAAAAGTATAATGATGTGAACTTGATGTATTTTTGAATTGTTTACCAACTTAGAAGATAAATTATAATTTATGGATTTGGAATAACCAAATGGAGTTACTAAGATATTTTAATGTTTGTCAACGAATTCAAAAAGGTGTTTCTTATTCTGTTTATGTCCCTGCTATTGTTTTAAGTTATATGATCTAATAGTTTGCCAAATTTAAAGGTTTCTCCCAGAATGTGTAAACAATCTGCTGAATTCGGAGATGGTTGTATATGTTTACTTTTTCATTTGTGAGGTATGGAAGATGCTAGAATCCTATATATGTGCTAATATGAGGCAGTTAAGATATATCTTAAGAATAAAAGATGGACAAGAATAAATTAAGATTCTGTAATGAAAGATAGTGGTTATAAATTTCGAGAACAAAATTTTCATAAGGCGGGGAGAATTGTTATATCTAAGAATCTGATTTGAAGTTAAAAAAAATTGAAATAGAATTTGATTTGAGTTTTAAAAATTAAAGCTGATTTGAACTGAAAATAAAGGATTTTGGACCTAGAATAAATGATTGTGGACCTATTTATAAGAATGTAAAACTTGGGGGACTAAAATGCAATTTTCCCAATAAAAAAAATTCTGACATCCGGAACCAGGACATCACAGATTGACTCTTACTTTTATTGTTTTTAACTTAATGTTATGGAGACATAAAAAAAACTTAAGGTTATGACAATGCCATATTTCAAAAAAAAATTAAAATTAATATTAAATTAAATTAGTTGATAAATAAAAATTTATCAATGAGAGAGGAATTTTCTCAATCAAAATTTAATTATTAGATCGTAAGCTTCAGGTAGTAAAATTATCTAAAATGTATAGTCTCTTCCCAATTAAAATTTAATAAATTCTATACAAGATGAGGCAGCAAGTCTTCACATAAAACGTTTCACAAAAAGTTTACAGAGGGCTACACTTATGGCTTCACAGAGGAATATACTTATGGCTTCACCTGGCTTAGGACTTCACGTGACCTTGCATTTCGCGATGACATCACATTCAATATAAATTAAACTTCCATAATTACTTTCTCGTCACAATTCAAAGGCAAAAAAGCATTACATACTGTTAACATCTGGATTCAGCATTGAATCTCAGTTGTACATATGACATCTAAAGGCTTTCACTCTATTTACCATTGTGCATGATGTTTTATTCATCGGTTACCATGTTGGACTAATCATGCTTTGCTTTTGCAGATCTCTAACCACGGCCACGATGTTTGGCCGCTTCCTTCAGTAATATTGGGCTACGATATTTGTTCATCCACAGCTATTGCTGTCTCAGGCTAGTGGAGACTACTACGTCAGCACGATTTCCACTAAGCGCGATTCCCGCCAGACACACAGACCAAGGACCCGCGTGCCCTTGCCACTATCAACGGTCTTCCTGGAGCCGGCAATTTTGGGGCCGATAGTATGAAGCCGATGATTAAAATATTCTGGCCCAAAAACCTGCTGAACTCCACTACAACTCACCTATAAATACTTCTTGGAGGAGCTCCAGAGGCAAAATATCAGAGCATAATGTGACGGAAGACCAGGTTCACGATCATCGAAGACAGACTAAGCTTATATTCTTTTCTTCTTCTTTTTTCTTCCTGTATTGGTCCTTTGACCAAATCTTTTTTAAGCATTATTGAAACTTCTTTCTCTGACTCTCCGATGGATATAGGGGAAGCTATATCTGAACCACCTTACATCCTTATATGCTTTTCTGGATGATCCTTAGCTCCCCCTCTGAGCTAGCGTTCTAAACTAGAAACGTTGCGTGCCGCTAATTCTCAGGACTCTCATCTCTCTCCATCAACACATACAATGGCATAACCTTGGTACTTCATTATCGGTCCAGCATTTAATAGATTAAACTGATAACTCCACTTTCAACGGACTATTCAACTGATTGATCTGGTATCAGCATTGCTACCATATAAGGCCAATTCTGTGAAGACCATATGAGCTGCCCCCCTCTCCAAAAATCCTTGTTCTCAAGGATCAATTAACAACTCTTCTTTCAACTGCTCCACCTCTTCTCCATCTATCCACGTCGCTTCCTCCAAAGGTTTGTTGCAACATTTGATCAGTAACTGTGATATGACTCTTCTTCCCTTTAAAACCATTCCCTTGCCCAATACTTGCTCTGGCTCTTCTGCCACTGTCCCTAGGGGTCCAATGGCTGGCGGAATCTGGGTTTCTGTGGAAGCATTGCCCACCTTCTTCTTCAACAGGGAGATATGGAAACAGGATAAATTTGTGCTTCACCAGGTAGTTTCAACTTGTAAGCCACCTTCCTCTTTTTTTTTGTTTTTATTTTATCCTTGGACAACACAATTTCCCCACTCTACTTGAAAATTGTGATGGTGGTATAGTTCAAACCTGTGACCCCCTAGTACCCAAGTAAGCTCCTTCCCCAGTGAGCTTGGAGCTAGAACACCTTCATTCTAATTTTAGCCTCTATTTCATGGCCCAAAATATTCTGGTGCCAACTTCTAATTTCTTCTCTGAGCTAGTGAATCCTACCAACATACCTTCAACTTGATATAACCCAGTCTCCTACTTCTAGCTGGCATTCCGTCCTGTGTTTATCAGCTTGCATTTTTATGCCTGCCACAAGTGTCTTCTGAGTAACCTGATCAAATCTTCCCATTTCTTCAGCTCTTAGTCTAAAACCTCAACTACCACATTTTCAGCTGTATACAATACATGTAAAGGAGGTCTTTGTTCATACAGTGCCTCACGCATTAATCCACTCTTGGTCTATTTCTAGCCATCCTTCTACAGTAACCTTCCACACATTAATTAACCACCTCTATTTGACCATCCATTCGACGATGGTAAAATAATGTTTGTAGGAACACCAGCTGTAGTTCAAAGGCTCCCTCCAAAACCTACTAACAAGTTGATAATGGCCGGTGATAGGATTTTAAATTGACTGTCAAAATATAAGGGGTGCTAATTATCCTACTTGCACTAGAAAATTATATCTACTAGAGATCTAGTTCACTCAGGAAGTAAAACTAAACTAAAATATGAAGGAAAGAAAAGCAAGAGAATATATCTTTCGGAATGGGGTTTCAACTAGGCTCTCCTAAGTTACATGCAATGTAACATGCAAATATATGATTTTATGAGTTTCGAGATAGTAGATATGACATATATTACATGCATATAATCCAGAGATCAAATTAACTCACATAAATTACACAAAATAAAAAATAGAATATATCACACATTAGTATACAGAAAGTATAAGAGAAACTATATCACATTACACACATCAAATAGAATCTTAAAATTTTAGAGCAAAGAACACTTACAAACTCGTTGAACAATAAGTTCAGCATTCACAAGTATAGAATTATATAAGAACAATAACAAAACATAAGTGAATGGTACAATAAAAAAAAAAATGTAAGTGAATGGGTTTCAACACGGCAAAGAGCTAAGGAAATATGAGAATTATACCAAGTACAAGGGGAATCCCACCAGAGAAAAGTCATATAAATATGAGGTACCTCCAACCACGTCTAGAATGTAAGGAGAATAGCAACTCCACCTCCTCGGAGCCTTGACCACTTGCTTCACTCTAAAATTCACCTGGAACCACCTAGTTCTTCCAACTTTCACTAGCACCTCTAGTGAAAAATAGATTTCAATGCTTACAAAAATTCATCAAAAGCATCCTCTTCAAATGGACGTCCCAGCCCTCAAAAAAAATTGTTTCCCCTCCCTAAAAGTGGGTTGGAAGCCCAGTCGTCTAAGAAGTGGAAGGAATACAATTTTGAAAACCTAAAAAATGCAGAAAACAACCAAGATGGACAGTCCGGCTCAAGAGGACAGTCCGGCTTACTTTAATTTGCTCCTGCCTATGAGGGGAGGGAAATTTGGCTTGATGGGGAAGGCAGTCCGGTTGGCTGTTCAATTGACTACCCGGTTGCAAGAGGGCAACCCGACCTTGGCACGTTTTTTCACTCAGCAATGTTGCCCCGACATATAGAGTATTCATTTCTGGAAGCGGCGATGGTAATGATGATGTTGATGTGGGTCATGACTGACCACATCACAAGTAGAGCATCACGATCACTTACAATCCCCTCTAGCATACCATGCAACTTATAAATGTTATCCATGAATGCATGTGCAATCGTTTCAGCTTTGTATGAATGGCTGATGGCAATGAAATCCCTTCTATAAAGCCAATTGAAATACAAGTCCACATGGAGAAGGAATCAGTAAGAGCTGCATCAGTACAGCCAAAAAAACATTTTCAGTCTTATTTCTCTAGCATACCACACAATCATGCACCACCAACCTCAGTTTCTTCCGGACTCTTTTCCAATAGAACATAGGTTTAATCCTCTCTGTAGTTGCAGTGATTCCAGAAAGCCCACCAACTACATCAGAATGCATTAGTGTGACGATTTGTTTTCTGAGTTCATCTCGCCACAACTAACTTCCCATTTCTCCTCAACTGTTGATTCTTCCAACTGCATTGTGATCCAACTTCTGCAGTGGTTCTCAGTTGCTGAATTCTTTTCTATAACTCCTCATCTTGACTCCATGATTCTTTGATTTTCTCAATCAGATCTGTGGTGATTCCTGTGATCAGGATGGACAGCCCCAAGCCGGAAGTAAAATATATTCTGGAAAAGGCTACCACCTTTTCCTTTCCCCTCTTATTTATGGGTCTGCCGTGTTGCATTAGAACTGTGCCTATTCCCTCCCCTGAAACATCTGCTTCAACTACAAATTCCTAAGAGAAATCTGGGAGTGCCAAAACTGGGGTGAAACTCATCCTTTGTTTCAGCTTCTGAAAAGCCTCTGCAGCCTCTTCTATCCATCTAAATTTTCCTTTCTTAAGAAATTGAGTAAGCAGTCTGACTGATTTCCCATAATTCCACATAACTCTCTAATAATAACCAATCAATACCTATGAAGCACGGACATGATATGGAGACACGGGAACACGACACGACACGGCGACACAGCGATTTTTCAAAATATAGGACACGGACACGGCATGAGATGTCAAATATAATAATAATAATAATAATAATAATAATAATAATAACAAAATTAATAATCCATATTTAAAAAAGTACATAAAATATAAAACAAACTTAAATTTTTAAGTATAAATAACTTGTGAGTAGCACTGAAATCTCATAAGATCAAGATAAGAACTTAAGAACGACGTCGTTGGCATTGAAAAGATTTGAAATGTAAATTTAGGATTCACTTAACAAAGTGAGTGAGAGAATAAAAGAAAATATAATTTTGTTTATTAAGACAATCACAGTGAGCATGTCAGTAAAAGGAAGTAAGAGCTCTTAATGTTGAGAATCAGAGAAGGTAAAGATGAAGTTAAAGTTCCAAGCATTTTACGATTAATTCATTTTCATGAGGTTCAAGAGCAGTAAGAGTGGAAGAAATTTAATTTAGCTTGATTAGCTAAGAATTTTGACTTATATTAAGTAAAATTTTAATAACAACAACAACAACCAAGCCTTAATCCCACTAGGTGGGGTCGGCTACATGAATCCTTTGTTTCCATTGCGCTCTATCAGTTACCAAATTCTTATCTAAGTTTAAGTAATTAAGATCACTCCTTATAGTTTCTTGCCATGTCTTCTTTGGTCTCCCTTTTCCTCTTTGATATTAAGTAAAATTTTAATAATGAGAAGAAATAGATTTTTAATTTTATTAAATAAAACTTTAGCAATAATAAAAATTTTAAAAATTAATAAAAAAAATAAAGAGGAGGTAGATGTATCCATAAATTTTATTGAAATATATAATATTAATAAATAAATTATTAAATATATTCAATTCTATCCTATATGTATCCCAAAAGTGTCATGTGCCTTAGAAGTATCCTGCACCCCAGAAGTGTTCTAGAAGTACCTCAAAAATGTCCTAAGATGTCTCAAAATATCTTCGTGCGTTTAAGAAGTGCCTTTTAAGTTTTTTTAATATTATTTTATTAGGACACGCCACGTGGTATGTCCAACATTGTGTCCATGCATGTCCCTACGTATTTGTATGTCCTATACAGACATAATGTGATTTTTTAAAGTGTCTATGCTTCATAGATCAACACTAAGAGAAGCCTCAGCTCCTTCAAATTTAGTGCGATAGGCCACTGTAACATAGCTTCCACCTTGACTGGTTCTACCTTCACCACCTTGTCTGAGATCAAATGCCCCAAATAACTCAATTGATCCACTCCAAAAGTTGCACTAAGCATCTATGGGCGACAATCAAATGTAGGTTTATTTAACCAAGCTACTTCAAAAGACAAAAGGTGAGACTCTACCATTAAATTTAGTTTACTGATAGCACCTCTAGCTACAACATTCATGATACTATCACTATCGACCACAAGCTTACATGACCTAACATTGCAATGAACAAACATTTGAAAAAAAATTTAGTTCCTCAACACCTAGTTTAGCTGTAGAAAAAATATATCTAACAATGTTAATGTGCTCCAACCTTGGCTATACCACACATGAAGTCAGTCTCATTACCTGAGACATGCTAATACACAACGAGATTTAATAAATACCCACTAGTAAGATGTTCATGTAGGTAGCACAAAAATTTAAAATAAATTTATATTTTCAAAATAATAAATTTATTTTTACTATCTATTTTTACAAAATATACACTTAATAATAAATATTTAAATTTTAATTTACGTATCCCAAAATGTATATTTAATTTATAGATATAATACTTAAACCTAAAATTAATACATTGATAATATAATCAATAGTAGAATTAAAAATATTAGATTTTAGCAACCCATAAATTTTACTATTTAACTTCTTAAAACAGAGGCTATCATATCTACTTAGAAAAGTTTTTCAAATTATAGAATTATATAGCGAGAAAATAAAATGAAAATATCAAATTTCAACTAAAAAATATCAAATTGCTAATTAAACTTCTTTAATGATGTATTATGCTTTTAATGAACTTATAATTAATTTAATTGTGATTTATTTGAGTTTTAAAATAGTCCTAGATAGAAAATTAATTAAAATGGACCTATTTTAAATAAAAAGGAACATTATCTTGAATAAATGTAATAGATTAAAATATAATTCAGACTCAAAGGTAGGTTGGAAGAAAATAGAGAAACTAAATGGTAATTTCACCAAATCCTTGAATAAAAACTTTGTCTACGTTTGTAAGTGATGCCATCTTCTCCCACTAATCTCTCATACGATAAGAAAAATAGAAAAATAAACTGTCTCCATCCCTACCTACTCCATCCCCCCATCCCCTTGTCCATCATCTTATTCTTCTTCTTGCATCGCTAAGACGAGATGTGCCAACAGTGACATATCACAGCAATCAAGCAGCCAATGAAGGAAGAAAGCAAAATACAAGGAGAGAGAGGATAATATTTATAAGTAAATACATATATACAAAAGGCAAAATCAAAAATGCTTATTTTAATGTGTTTATGGGTATCATCTTTAATATATAGCAACAGATAATTGATAGACTCACTAAGGTCATAGTGCTCCAAGACTAAAGCTCTTTATGGGCAACAATATGCTACATGACCTTTATGGTGTCAGTGATGACTAACTGGAGGAGTTCCTGAAACATATCGCCAATAAAGCCAACAAAAGTAGGCCTTGTGAGACAAGTAAAGAGAAACTGTGAGCTTGTGTACTTATAGATTGAGAAGTGTTTTATGTCTAGAAGTTTTTTCATAGTGTTAGGTCAAATTGACCTATAGTTGACTAGGGAGAAAACCTACATTGTGTAAAATCCGCAACGTACTTCTAAATATGTAAAACTCTTTGGAGTGCATCCTCCGAGGAGTTATAGATAATAATACTCGACCACCTTCATAATGTCACCCCAAAAGCCTGAAATTAATTTCTGAAGTATATCTTGTAGATCCTTATTGAGGACTATTTTAGTATAATCTTATCTTAAAGTGGAGGTTTGCTTAAGGAATGGAGCTAATCATAAAGTTGGTCACTATAGAAGGAACGAAGATACTTGCATTTTAGTTTAACTTTTTCAATTGTCCATTGTGTAATGAGTGGTTACTTTAGACAATCCTTTGCTTAATTGTGTGTCAATGTCTCAGTAAGACCAACTAATTTCGTCTTCACAAATCTCTCTTCACTATTCATCCCATGCCAATCAAAGTAATCCTCTAATCTGTCAAATCAAGCAATATAAGAATAGAAATCTAATTTCCCCTTAAAAGAGTTGGCTTCTTGCTTGCCTTCTATAAAAGTCATCAAAATTGCCTTATGCGTCTCTACAACTCTATTGCGATCTACAAGTTAGAAGCAGAGTTGGATACTAAATTGTTATGTTGAGGTCCACGTGATGAATGCACAAACTAACAAAAATCATCACAAACTTATTCCCAAATCTATCCTCATGGTTAGATTGGACATCTCCATAGGTCGAATTACCTGTGGTTGTAGGTCTAGTAAGTGTAACCTGAGATTTAAGAAGAATACCTTGGATTAATCTAATATAGAAATTCTTAAAGTTTTACAAGTGACTTGGTTCTACCATATCATCAGTAAACTGTTTAGTTGAGAGTTTAAAAACTTGATCAAATTGTCATAGTCAATTATTAAAATCAAAGAAATGTAGAATAATCGATTTACAACTGATTTCTGAGAGTTGTGAAACTTACTGGAGGACCAAGTTCTGGAGGAATGACGATTCTTCGCTTACCACCAGGTCTCATGTCACGGATTCCTTCCTCAAATCCTACATTGATGTTTGGCATGTGTGCGTATCAATTTTGAGCTACAAAAACATGCTAAAACGTCAATCAATTTGAGATATAGGATATTTGCCTGGAACTAAAGCATTATTGCCCAAACGAATTTTAGCAGGTGATCCTTGAAAGTATGTGCTATCAATGCGGCGGCCAGATTCATTGTAACCAATATAGTGAAATGTCACCTGGTAATCAAAGTACTTGAATCAAATTTTTTTATAGCAGAGGAGAAAGGAATTTGAACTGGCTACTATTGTATGAGGATGTCAATTTACACATGTACTTTCAACATCGACTTGAAAATGAGCAAAGCTATCTAGCTTCACAAACCACATGAAGCCAAGCAACACCGAGCAACATGGTTTTGNGTGGTGGTAGGGGGGCGGCGGGAGAGTTGGAAAGGCATAAGCTTTAAGTCCATTTTGTCTACAAATAGAGAAAACAAAAAAGATGGCACATTGGACGAACAAATAACGTGTATTTTATACTCTTGAAAATAAGCCTAACCTGTTGCCCATTCTTGGGGCAATCACCGTTACCAATTTGTATGTCCAGATAAACGAGGCCTGACTCACTTTTCACATACTTATCAGAAATCAATACTTGGACTTGAAAACCTAGTAAATGTATCACGTCCAAGCATTACAAAAGTTGTCTGTTATACCAACTAAGAAATAATAATTAGAGCTGCATAATAAATACAAGCAATAGTAATTGATATCAATAATTGACATTCATAGCAAAAATCAAGTACAGATGGTTTTATACTCAAAATGTCTGTAGAAATCCTACCATACATAGCATCAAGCTCACCGAATCGCAATGGTTATGAAAGTAGGAATAAGAAAGTATCATTATCAATTCTAATGAACGAATCCAACGAAGTTAAAAGTTTGGAACAAGCAAAAAATCTTAATAAGTGATTCCACATATGCCAAATGCATGTTTAAAAAATTAGTAAAAGGTTACATAAAATTTGACAAATAATTTTTATACAATTTACCATTAAAACACAAAAGCCAGCCTAATTATCTAATGCCACACCAATGTTCAATATACTTACAATAGCGAAAGTAATGTCATACATGAAATATAATGGGGAGATTTACATACAACATGCAAAATTCCGTTGAAATTACATATTTCACTTTGTAAATCCCCTAATACAATTCTATGACCTTTTGCTAACAACGAACTTACCATAGCTACTGAATTAACCAAATCATATAACTATAATCTGCAAACAAAGAAGGAAAAATAAAATGATCCCTTACTTCCGAAGTTATCATCACACTACCAACTATTGTCACGTGACAAAGGATATGAAGGGATGGGAGAGAAACTTACAAATTAATAGAAAAATAGTAATAATTCACAACATTTATTAACATAATTATGTTTCCATGAAAAAAAGATTTTAGACTTGTTCACTTATATATTAGACAACTTCCGATCAGGAGAATCAAACAGAGTGTCCTAGCAAAAACCTCTCCCTCTTATCATCTTAAAAAAGAACCCAAGGTTCAACATTTCAATGTTGACAATTCACCCAAAGAAACCCAACATTCGAAGTCATCATCATGATGTCAAATCAAGGCACGTACACTCGAAGTCAATACTTGACTTAAAACTTGTTTCAAAGAGGTCAGTGCACCCGATGCCAACAATAACTCAACATCCTAACACTGAGTTGGGAGAACATGCCTTGATATTGACACCAATTAAGATCGATATAATAAGGCCTAAACATCAACCTTCATTTGGGTCGAGACAAAACAAAGAAGAAACTTTGTGGTCATGACAATAATCCTCAAGGTCAAAATCACGATAACTTGACAAGGACGTCTTCTTAGCTCGAGGACCTAAAGTCCCACAATGATAGACAACCCTAGGTTACTCAAGTTGATCTGCAATTAATCTAGGAAACAACATGGAGCCACCAAAAATGACACTAAAGCATCAATTAACTAGGACAAAAAGTAGGTTTGTTTGATACTTTATTCGACTAAAGAAAGGAAATCATCATGACTGTGATGATGAGATAACAGAACATATTGAGATGATTGTGGGTCATAAGCATTGTGAGGTTACTAGACTTAATGTGATTAAGCACACCATACACATCCTAGATTCAGCGGTGGAAAACAGCTAACACCTTTACATCGATACATATAGAGCGTACATGAGACTGAGTGGTTGGTTATCCTAATCACTTGCTAGTTATATATCTGGTTCACCAGTTACTTTTGAAAGACCTTATGACACTTATTGGGTATAACCTCTATTATCACCCTAACCTACTACCCACATACTTATAATCAGAAGTGCGCAGCAGATCATTGGTCAAATCTGCATTTAAGTCCTTTCACTGCTTGCTAAAGAGTCAAGATCCACATTATCATTAGTATTTCATGTTCGGTCATTACATGTGTCAGTCTCCTCATTTTTTATAGTATTTCTTTTCACATTTTATATTTAAGAAGCTAGAAAAGTTGATGGTGAATTATTCCAATTTAATGTCATAACTTTCTGAATCTAATTATTTGACAATTAAGGAAATTAGATCTACAAATTAAATTTATTTTAAAATTTTAATAAAATTGGGACAAATGAGTAAATTTTGAATTTTATAATTAGATCATGGGATTAGTTGAGATTTTAATATTTCAAATCTAGTGTTATCAAATCTCAACAATAATACCTAAAGAAGCCTTAGCGTTTATTTACCATTGAGAGCAACAATACCCATGAGGGCCCACATCCAAAATCACTTTTATACTTATTTTGGAGCCACTCGAATAAATCCAAGTCATTGGAGGTATAATATTTGATTTGGTGGAGAATTTATCCTTTCAAGAGACACAAAGCTACAACAAATTGACCCAAGTCACTTAGGCCCTGTTTGGGGCGAGGACCAAAACAGGACCAAAATGATACTAATTTAAAAAACAATAATAATAATAATATATAAATATTTTAAATCATTTTACACAAATTCAAATATAAAAAATATTATTTTACTTTATATACTCAACAATTTAAAATAAAAATATCAACTTTATTTCACATTCTAGACCAAAATATTCAAATCGAGTATTTTGATCTAAGATGTGAAATAAAGTTTATATTTTTATTAAAAGTTATTGAGTATGTGAAGTAAAATATTATTTTTTATATTAAAATTTGTGTAGAATAATTAAAATAATTTATTTATTATTATTATTGTTATTTTTTAAACTAGTACTATTTTGGTCCTCGCGCCAAACAGGGCCTTAGAGGCATATAAGTCAAGTGATCCATACTTGATAGGGTTGAGTTCTAACCTAAGAAGAGTTGGTGGGGACATAGTCCAACAATATGTCGATATTGGGTAGACAATGAATCCAACGACCAAGATGAGATTGCTTCACCTTAATCGATGGCAAACAACCTGTAGATTAGAACTGATTCACGATTTCAAATTTAGGTATTACTGATTGATAGGAGATTTAGACAACAAAGGATTGGAGATATACCATATTTAGGGCTGATTTTATTTCAAAGGCATTTATATACATGGCAACCAAAACTTTTTATACTACATTCCAATTCACATACATGTCACTATATTGTCCAAATTTTGTGAAGAAAGTGATATATAAGTAATATACAAAGTTCTATTTTTTGGCATGTATGTACATGTTTCTTTATTTTCTTATAATTCGAATAGTTCTAAATTTACTCTGAGAATATTTGGTATATACAACTGTATTTATTAATGTGTTTATCACCACCTACAGTAAATAAATAGGAAACTGGTACGGAACTGGGTGAACTCGAGATCAAAATCAGTCCAGTAAGGAACCGATCCGAAATGGTGGCACCAAAACAGGTAAAAACCAGCCAAGTCTATACTAGTGCTAGCCTTAGTGCTTAGTGGGTGGAAAAGTTCAGGAGAGGTCAAAGCCTAGGATAGCTATGTCTAAGCCTAGTTTGACCAAGTCAAGGTTAGGTCTCGCACACACTAAGCCTAGCCCACTCATTGCCCAAGCCCAATGATTAGCGTATTAATGGTATAACTTCATCTCTAATTGATTAATTAGAATTAGGGATATTAAAAATATCCAAAACTCAAAACTCGTCTAGTTTTTGAATCAACTCGAAATCCATTCAAAATCTTCAAATTGAATCATAAGCTAAAAGCCTTTGGCTTGAAGTAAATTTCGAGCTGATTTCAAGTTGGCACTGGCTCGCTTGAAATGTGATTCAAGTCGGCTTGAAATTGTATATATAATATAGATAATTTTGATATACATAAATATAAATAACATTCATATAAAATATATTTTAAATAAGATAGCATGGTAGTCTAGTAGAGGGATAGAGTATGTTTAAGGCTTAATCTCCTTAAGACCAAGGATCCTTGGATGCAAAGTATGCTTATATTTTTTAGTATAATAAGCCAACTCAAATCATGACTAGAAACGGCTCAAAATCGAGCATGATTCGAGTCAACTTTGGCTTAAATCAATTCGACATTGATTTTGGATCGATTTCAAGTCAAACCAAGCCGAGCACAAAATTTTCAATTTTGAGTTGCCCTCAACTCACTCAAAGTCGATCCAATAATAGCTCTATTTAGGATGTGATTAATTATTTTTAATTTCAATAATGCTAATCAAACCTTAATTAATGTGAATAGACTTAGTTTAGAAGCAATCCCAAACTAGTTGGGTTAGCAAATCATGGTTTTCTATGTTCCATTTAGCTCCATGAGAATAACGCTCATGTAAGCTCAAGTCAATATTACAAGAAACATTGAAGTACTGGAGCGCCATTGTGGTTGCTAATGAAGCAACCTTTTTTTTTTTATAAATAGTGTAGCAACTTAATCTAGCGGTAGTTTGCATTATATTTTCTAGCATCACTACACAATCATAAAGCTATTATATATAAACAGCTTTAAATGAAATAACAATAATAAAATTATGAATTATTTACCTTTCCTGATGAAATTAGGAAAATCTTTTGGTACATTGTTTGCCTCTTGAATCTTTTTGTTCTGTTCCAAAAGACGCTTCTCATCAAAGAGATTCTTATTTTTGTCCTTTGCATTGGCATCATATGTGAGAAGGTGCCCCAAAGGAACAGATGGCAGCAAGATAATCACCCTTCGACTGTACCTTGAAGCAGGGTCAAATATATAAGCACTTCACCACTCAAAAAGCTGAATCACATAAATAAACCTCAATAATTAACTACCATTACCTATGAGGACTGTGACATTAGTGGTTACAAATAGCAAATAACAACCTTTTCTTTGAAACTTAAAATAACAACCTTTTAGCAAGTGCATTTTGGGTAATATGAGTATTACATGCTCTATCACAGTATGGAATTCTTCCTGCAATTTCAATAAAAAATTAATAGATCCGATACATTAATCCAAAGGTCATCAAGCATATATACAAAGGACAACAGAATATAATCTTTCCAGTGATTTCCAATGTGATCCACATGTAGCAAAAATGCACCTATCTGGAATTCTGGAGAATGATACCAACACCAAAACAACCTCTTGAACTAAATTGACCAGATTGAAGTATAAGAGAGCATAACAATTGCACAAGGCCGATTGTGTAATTGTTTAGTCTGTAAAGAGTTGATGTATGCAAACTTACCTCTATAATTAAAATATTTTAATAAACCCATCATCTCAAGAACATAATGAAGCAACTTGACTATTGTGCCAGACCCAACCTCAAACGAAATACATGAGCAAATTAATCAATATCTACTAGAAAATTCAACGCCCAGGTTTAGACATAATTTGAGGATAATACAAACAACTACTCATTATTCCAAGGCATATCCTTAAAAAATAGGCATGAGCGCATAATTATTTCCTACAGAAATTTCTATTTGGAAGCATAGGATAATGAAGAAGAAAAATCTACAATAGCTAAAATGAGAAAGATGAAATTATCATACACCGATCAAGAAACGGGCATAACACTTAACAAACACCGCCAATGACAAAATACATTTATATTCCTGAAAAGTAAGATCTAATATCCCACAAAGTTCAAAAAAATTGACCAAATACAGCAAGAAAGAAAACAACAAAGACAACAAAACCTAGACACAAACTAGTATACACAATTTTTCTTTAAGAGTTGGCTCCATTTGAAGCAATGCTTTCTGTCAGAGCAAGCTGGTTAAGGTCATGTATACTGATCACACACAATAAGAATGAAGTGAAAGTTATATTCCATAAAAACAGTTACAAAAGGCAATCTACATAGACATGCTTTGGTCACAATGACTCTAAAAGTGGTATCCAAAAGATCACCTCATGAAGCCAGACGCAAATAAATTGCATCACACAGATCTAATTGCTCCATCAAAAGGAGAATACTGTACACAGTTAAAATTTCACAATGCATATGAACAAAAACCTTGAAGAGAAGACAGTTAAATGTTGAGAATTTACGATGCCAACTAGAAACAACCTATAACACGGCTCAACATATCATTTTCAAGCAAAAACTGGCCAAAACAAAAACAACATGCCACGAAGGAGAACTCTATTTATATTTCAGTACTAACTACCCTAGTTAATTCATGATGCCTATTTTAATAGCTAAAGATGTCTTTATATGAAAAGATAATTAAAAAAACCACAAAAAAGTACATATAAGAAAATCCAAGCAAATATTCATTACATTGCCAGTAAGCCTTCATTGTTTGCAAATATACTAAAATAGTAAAAATTATTTTAAAAACTATTTAAAATTTATTTTATATCTCATCCTATACAAATTTCAATATTAAACGATCACTTTATTTCACATTCAATATAATTTTCAATAAATCAATCAACTTTATTTCACATCCAACACAATTTTTAGTATAACTCACTTTATTTCATATCATACATATTTTTCAAAAATGTCCAAAAAATTTAACCAAATCATTTTTTTTATCTCATTACCAAACATGGCCTAAGAAGATAATAATGTCGATTGTTGCAGCCAATTTGAGTTCTACCAGATCAAGTCCATGGTCCAATGAACTAATATGTATATTATCTTATGATTTTACGTGAACTAAATTATGTTTTCATGACCATCGTTTATTATAAATGTATATAAAATTAGACACTGAGACTTAAAAGCAATAATCATCTCAAACTAGATTAGTCAAATTTATGTAAGGTTTCTCATCCTAGTATCTAATCCTCAAATCATGGAGCTTGTCAATAATAAGGTTCTTAGATCTACTTCAAAACACATTTCTTTCTTTTTTAACAAAAAAGATAATTTCATACCAACCCTATAATCTTCTAAAATAATGTATTAAAAAACTCTTAAAAATATCAAACAAACCCTCTTATCATCTAACCATTTCAAATTAGCCTCTCTAATAAACAAATTGTAGATTTTTAACAACCCTTAAACAAAGTTTAACTAACATAACCAAGCCTACTTTTAATGCAGTTATAGGATTTAGCATTTAGAATTTAGTGTTTACAATTCAGAATTGAAGAATTTAGCATTTAGAGTTGAAAATTTATGATTAGGCTTTAGAATTTAGGCCCCGTTTGTCTAGGAGTTTAAAATTAACCTGATTTAATTTTAACCAGGCGTATCACATCACACATCAACAACAACAACAACAACAACCAAACCTAAATCCCACTAGGTGGGGTCGACTACATGAATCCTTTGTTTCCATTGCGCTCTATCAGTTACCAAATTCTTATCTAAGTTTAAGTAACTAAGATCACTCCTTATAGTTTCTTGCCATGTCTTCTTTGGTCTCCCTCTTCCTCTTTGTACATGGGCAAAATCCAGTAACTCAATTTTTCTAACTGGAGCTTCAATTGACCTACGATTTAGATGTCCAAACCATCGAAGCCGACTTTCTCTAAGTTTATCCTCAATTGGTGCAACACCAACTTTCTTTCGGATATATTCATTTCTCATTCTATCCTTTCGTGTATATCCACACATCCACCTTAACATCCTCATTTCTGCAACATTTATTTTATTTGTATGTTTCTTCTTTGCAGGCCAGCATTCAGCACCATATATCATCGCTGGTCTTACTACAGTTTTATAAAATTTACCCTTAATTTTGGATGGGATTTTTCTATCGCATAACACACCAGAAGCATTTCTCCATTTTACCCAGCCTGCTTGAATCCTGCTAATAACGTCATTATCTATTTCGCCATCATTTTGTATAATTGATCCAAGGTATCTAAAGCGCTCACTCTTTTTGACAATTTGATCACCAATTGTCACATCTCCAATATAAGTATTTCTTTCTTGACTAAATATGCACTCCATATATTCAGTTTTTGATCTACTG